>CAIGRP010117998.1:0-35788 GCA_903798385.1 Fraxinus cuspidata
TCCATTCTAGCATGTTCTACAATCTTCTAGCCTTTCCTTGCTCGTTCATGATCACGGTCTTGATCTCCAACAGGGTACAAAAGCATGGAGAGCAAATATGAATATATCATGGTAGTTTACATATGGTTCGCATTCACCTTTGGTCCTGAAGCACTATACCTAGGTAGTACAGTCTCAAAACCAAAAGTCAAAGCAATTGACGAGACTTGACAAGTGATGGAACATGTAGTTTTATGCCATTCATTGCACAAAGCCTTATCGGTGCAAGCATTTGAATAAACACGTTCTTAACGAGATGGTACAGCCTGTCATATGAGTGTTGCATAGATGATGCCAACTTTGTTGTGAGATGTTTTGTCGAGTTCTCCAACGAACAAATCCCTAGGATTGTGTCACTGAAACATCATCTCTAAGGAGAAAGTCTATGAAAATTGAAATAAAAATAAGCTTAGGACCCGAGTTACTTTTCAACACCACTCAATAGTAATCGAGTATCAGCACATAGTCGTGGTGTCAATAATAAGCTAACGTGCTTGACTAATAAAATAGTGTTTCGGGTTCTTTCAAAGTAAAACCGTGTGCTACCATATGTGACCTTTTTCGAATAAGTAAATTCATTTGGGACCCAACAGATTTGCTAAAGTTAAAACCTTGGCTTTGTACTTTTGCATCGAGAATTATTTCCATATAAATAAATGTCAGCACGTCACAGGGTTTATTACTTGAACTTCACACATATCTTCCTACATCCATGTATAAACAGAGACAGAATTCAACAAGGGAAGGTATTTAAAGAGTACTTCATAGTTTTATAAGACGCTAGTTGAGCAAAATCAAAAATTGACATATCGAAATCCGCTCAACTAAATTCTGTGGAAGGAAACTCAAGCGAATTTCATCGCAACTTCTGAGAGCAACAGCCAATTAGCTTGATAACAAGCCAGAAGATGAAAGGTAACTCGTAGAGAGCTCGAGGTTCTATCTAAATATTTGCATTTAGTAATGAGTAAATGTTTGATCTTCCAAAAAGAGAAGACATAAAAAAGTTTCAGCTTGGCTCTATCAGACTGCTGCATTCACAAGAAAAAAGCCAAAACAAAAAAACAAAAGAACCATTTGCATAAGAACCCCAGCATGAGTATCGCATCCATTGGCAAGAGAATGAATCACATCCCTCGGCAGAAACATCAGACATGTTTTTGCAGAACAAAAACTGAAAAATGACTACAAACATTGTTGCCTCTACTAGAGCTTCTTAACAATTTCTTCCTTTGCACTTTTATAGTAAGTTATTCTTTGGATGGAACCAATGGCATCGTCATACTTTTTATTCAGAAATGCATCTTCAAAGGAGTTGCACCAATATTGCATTTTTTCCTGTATCTGTAAACACGAGAGAGAGGGAGACAGAGAGATGATACATTTAAATCTGGTAAAGTACCAAGTACAACCAAATGAGTGATGCCCCAAGATTCTTGAAACTTCAGCTCTCCTAATTATACACGATAATAACTTTCCAACCCATTCTTAGCTATGATATTAATAAAATGCTGAGACAACTTTTCGCAAATATCAAAGACTCAAGATGTCCTCCTAACATATTATCTACGATCCTCCATCTGAGAATTACTTTTTTTATCATATTTCTAACATGAGCAGTTGGAAGGGAATATGTAGTGTTTGCCAAAAAGAAAAAGGCAATCCCCATTCCCCAGATGCATCTTTTTTGAATACCATACTCATACCTGAGCTTTGATCTGATTTAATGCTTGGGTGCCTTCTGCTTCTTCCACAGCTTCCCTCAGCTCCAGGATCTGCATTCAAATCCACTCATTACTATCGTAGATCATTTTCATGAAATTGCGACTCAACAACAAATTCTGAATTTGTGAGTGTTGAACCACTTGATCTAAAAGTTTAAGCCATTGAGTACAGCGAAATGCATATCATTTAAATCTTATTTTCAACACGTCCCACACCCCCTCATGTGCAGGTGGTATTCCCTTTTTTCCATCAAAACCTAACACATGCACAATTTTATTAATTGGGTGGCAAGACCTTTGCTGCTTTGTTACTATGTTGAATCACTTAATCTAAAAGTTTAAGCTGTTGGATATGGCCAAATGCATATTATTTAAATATTATCTTAAATATAACCTCAATAATGGAAACATATTATATCAATATTTAAAAAAATGTTCATATCGAGTCCATTTATCAATGCAATCTTCAAATATAATATTATATTTGAATTCAGTACATAAATTAACTCTTTAACAGCCTCACGTTCTTTACCAATCTCAACCTCCTCGAATATCCTGCCATCTCACTTCCCAAGTCTTTCTCCGTCCCAAAAGTCTTCAGCACGAATTTTCAGAATCTCTATCATGGCATACAGAATGGAAATTCATCTCCCTTTATCCCGCCATATTCCTTCTTTAGCATTCTCCCTCCATCCCCTAAAAACTCTCATTATGAACTTCTCAGAATTTCAATCACAGCACAGAAGATGGAAAAGAAGAAACATAAATAAATGAAGTCTTCTATTAAATGAAGGTTACAAAAGGTGAACGCCTAGATTGATTTTTATTCCTGCTAAATGCTACTAGTAAGTATATTGCATTTATCTGAATCCTCCAAACACCTAGTTACATGGACCAGACTGCATTTCCTTATGAGCCTGAAGCACACAAACAGGGGAGATGTACACTTCTTAATGCACTCAATTCTCAAAATCAAATTGATTGATGAAAAATAAATAAGAAAGAGAAGAAAAATCTAAACATAGATCCTTTGAGGTATAAAATTACCTCAGCAAGCAATTCCGGGTCTGTAATCCTTTCTTCTTCATCCACAACCACATTTTCTAACTTCAACTGTACGGAACAGGCAAACAAGTTTAAAAGAAAAGAAGGAAAGTGCAACGTCATGACTCATAGAAGCAAAGCCAACACAATGCCATATATAAGGCAAAGGGAGAGACTGACAATCAAAACATAAAGTGATTGGCCAGGCGATGACAGATAATGGAGGCAGTTTAAGTTTTATCATTTATCATGCTAGGGCAGAACTCATTCACAGTAACTATTAACAAAAATCCACATACCAAAACAAGGATACTTAATCACTGCACTTAAAACTTTTTTCTTTTCACATTTCCACCAAGACACCAAATTTCTTTCGGAATATTCATCATATCTTCAATTAAGATACCTCAATTGCCCCCGTGAGAGGATCTCAGTTGGGTGCATATAAATGACGAAGAAATATGAAAACGTGAAAGATCAAATTTTTTACAACATGAACAAGATTTATTTTCTTGTTTGATATCTCAAGGGCAAACATAAACTCAGGACTGCCAACATCTGATCATTCTAAGTATTCTAACTTCTAGTCACCTGGCAGAAGTATTTGTGTAGTCAAATAAACACTCAACAAATGTAAGTCAGCAATTTCATCATCACGTGAGAAACATCAGCCATGAAAATGGAATATAAACTTACGATATAGATTGCTCTGGACAATGGGTCCATGAGTGTACGATATGCATCAATCACACGAGCAGATTGTTCGGCAGCGTACTCCCTTTCTCTCTGGTTCAAGAAGAAACTCAAAAATCATTTATTTTTAATGCAGCAGAAATTCTCGATCTAAAGGAAAATTAAGGGATGTAATCCACAGTATCAACCTGGGATTTAGAATGAACAAGATCAGGATGCAGCTTCTTTTGCCAGTCTTTGTACTTCCCCTCTAATTCATCCACTTCAATGTTGAATTTCCTTTCCCTGTGAAGGAAGCAATTGCAAAGAAGTCTTCTATGTATCATGATTATTTAGAACATATAAATTATTACAATAATCCATTTTCCTCAATAGAATAATTACAGTGAAACTTAAAACTCTGTTTGGCGGCTAAACAAATCAATAGTGTGTTATAAAATCATGGATAATCGATTACACGAAAACAGGTTAGAATTCAACACAAAGAAAGCCAAAAATATATGCACATTATCAAACATTAAACTATTAAACCTAATTAAGCTCATATATGATATATTTTACCATTTATTTTGCCAGAACTAGACGACCAACGAATGAAGATACCCCAAAAAAACTTACACTCCAAGAATTTGAAAATAATCGATCGAGTGATTCACGGGTTGGACACTGCGACAGGCTTGACAGACCAGAAACGGAGTCGTACCATCGGCAGTGGCATCGCAATTCCAGCACTGGAGTTTTTCAGCGGATTGCGACTCCGAGCAGAAAGAATTCTTCTTTTTCACAAATAAATTAACATTTTCCTTATGAAACCTTGAGCCTCCAAAAAATAGCCCCCAAGTAGTAGGAAAAAATTCTCCTTCAATTTCGCGAACAAAAGGAGGAGGAGAAGAATACGAAGCAGAAATTTGTAAGAGGGGATTTAATGTCGGAGTATTTTTGTGAGAAACTGAATTTGAAGATTGGATTTTTGCTAGTTCTACTGTACGTAATAGAATTGTTGAACTTGGTTTTGAAGCGTAAAGCTTCTTCT
The DNA here is from genome assembly GCA_903798385.1 of Fraxinus cuspidata. Classification (NCBI taxonomy): domain Eukaryota; kingdom Viridiplantae; phylum Streptophyta; class Magnoliopsida; order Lamiales; family Oleaceae; genus Fraxinus; species Fraxinus cuspidata. The sequence continues at coordinate 4,534 of CAIGRP010117998.1, forward strand.
TCCACATAGTTTGCGGTTCAGTGGTGACGAATGAGGATGGTACCAACTTTTCAAAGGTGGCATACAAGAGTGTACTTCACAAACTTTTTTTGAACGGTGATTAAACGTCGATTTAAAAATCGTGAATCTCGTTAAATATATAATTAAAATTAATATTTGAATTAAAAATTTTATTTTTATTTCCATCAAATAAGGGATTATTGTTCTTTCTCTGTCACTCAAAATCATTTGAATCAATGATTCTATTTGCCACAGTATCGAAATCATTAACTACACATTTTGTGAATTTCATGAAACGTCCGGATAAAATTAATACTTGAATTAAAATCTTGATTTTTATTTCCACTAAATAGAGGATTATTTTCCTTTCTATCACTTATGATCATTTAAATCAACGACTATGTTTGTCATGTTATTGAAATCGTTAATTACACATGCAAACTCAAATTCACGACACATTTTGGAAACCAAACGACTGAAGAAAGAAGAGAACACTAAAAGCTTTGTCAAGAGACAAGCTCCCACAAAGATGAAGATTTTTCAGAAAATCGAGAGATGTTTCTTCTACAATTTTATTTTTCTTACGTTCGAACTGCAGAGCTAATGTTTACAGAGGACAATATTGTAACAAAGATTATCATTATAATAGTGTACAACAAGTCGGATGTCAACTCAAGAAGCCAAAAGGCATGCGTAAATAAAGAGGTCCACCTTCAACAACGGAAGCTATTCATCCATCGACTTTCCAGGAATGAAAGTCAAGCAGCAATACCTCGACTTCTTGGACTTTCTTTTGACGGTTATCTTTTCAGCAATGTGATCGGTATGTAAAACTGTGGCCTTGTTACTTTGATTCATGGAAGAATATATAGCAATGTGATTAGTCTCTGACAAATTATTTTCATCTGGTGAAGCTGGTGCTATCTTATTATGGCTAGTTTCCTTGGATCCTCCACACCTGAAACAGGAAAAGTTTCAAACGATGAAAACATTTTTATATCGTAAATCAAGGGCATCTAGGCCTTTTTGATCGAAAATTACCTGGAACCATGACTGCCAGAACTGTTCCTTGGCTCGTGCAAAGTCATCTCTGTCGATCCTGTTTTTGACAATCCAGTGGGATTCCAGTCTTGTCTGCATATTTGATCAGCTTCTGAGGAAGCCGACTCTTTTGCACCATCAGTTTCTATATTGATGGACTTCGCACTGCTGATGCCTGGATGAGATCCTGTTTCGGGATTGGATTTATATTCCCGGAAAATGGAAATCACCTTTTCTAATGTTCCTAGAGCCTGTTCGACCTCGGGGCTAATAACAACTCTGTTTTTCTTGTCGATTAAAATTTCTGGTCTCGTGTCATTTGTCAGGTGATTGCCCGGTTTCTTGATATTCTCATCTACATCTACCGATTCAGATTCTCCAATGTCTGATTCCTCAATCTCCTCAATTTCACAAAGACCATTTTGATCTCTGACAACTACATCCTCTGATATTGAATCCACAATATCTATGTCATTGCTATGAATATTCTCCTTCATATGATCATCTTCTCTTGCCTCTGTTTGCTCATCAGACATAATGGACGTCTCTTTCTGCAGTCCTTGTTCAGGAGCCTCAATAGTTATATTCTCGGAATAAAGAGCCTCACGTATGCGAGTGTAGAGTGGGTCTTTTAAAATCTCGCTAAATTCTCTGCCACCTTTAGAAACTGAAGCAACTTCCTGTCATTTCAAAGAATACAAAGACTGAGAGGGAGGGACAGTACAAAAAGCTGTAAGAGTAAAATTAATATCTTGCATTGGCCATTAGTACAGAAACGTGTTTGGCTAAGCTTAAAAGTAACTTATCAAAATAAGCTTGAATAAATTACTCTTTTCTTACTAAATGAAATTTCAGGACTCACAGGTCTTCATCCCCCTTTAACCCCCAGGCAATGCAGAAAAGAGGTTCATGTAAAAGTTGAAATATTGATATCAACAGTGGCATATCCATGCAATAACCAAATAATCTTGTGAGTAGAATTGTCACAAAATCAGAATTAACCTTTTTATAGAGCTTGAAACCGCTACCTACGAGCTGCCTTGAGATAAAATTGATGAATGCTGGAGGAATAAAGTCCAATTTGATATCCATGTTTGCAATTGTCCTGCAGTAACTTGAAAGTATGATAGGAGTTTGGGATAGAGAGAAGTCCTACAAATTAGACAGCAGAATATGACACTATCATTCTGTATGTATTGTATATGCCATTTTAAAATCATTGAACCTTTGTTTGACCCTCATTTTCTAAAACTCATTTTTCTTCAAACTCAATTTTCAACCACCACATTTTATGGGACCCATAACTTTTATCAATTTTTCAACCACACATTCATTAACTTTTATCAAAATCTACTAAAAATTTGATTTTCAATTAAACCAAGCAGGGGCTAAGCGTCCAAGTAACTTTGCATTGTTTTTAAATTTGTCAATGGCACAGAAAAAACATAAAGCAAACATAAGGAGACTTTTTTTGTCTCACAAGACAGTCTTCAACTCGGACCATGTTTTTCATAGCCGGTCCCAAGTTTTGAGAATTTAATAATACCCACAATATAATGGCAGTTTTCTAACAGATGCTGTCTCAATGACAAAGTTAAGATTCCAAGCTTGTTTATTTCCTTTTCCTAATCACATGCACATAAGGAGGAAATTGATTATTACCAGAATGCGACATGAAATTAATTGCAGTTAGGTTCAAAATTGTCGTAATTTTTATTCGCGTTGGCACTATATCTTACAAAATCATTCACATAAAGCAGCATAGCTATCAAGTGCGAGTAATTGGAAAAGAAATGAAGATCAGATACAACTCACCGGAAGTAGCTCCTGTCTGCAGTCACTTTTTGTATTGCAAAGCCTCCCACCACATCAATTCTCACTACATCCCGTGCATCAGGTATTCCATCTCCGGTGAAACCATGTGTACTTATATGGATGGTCTCTGATTCGGAGATCTGAAAGCCAATATATAACGTTACTTTTCAATTTAGAGAGCCACTTGTCTTGGTTGAATGGGACAAAAACTGTTACTTTACCGAATTAAGAAGCACAACAACTAGCCCGTCTTCGAAGTATTCAAATGCAAAATAATGTACTAGAACCTCTCTGCTTGACAATGGCCATGAAACTTTCATCCTTTCTTCCAAAGAATTAGATATATATCAGTATCTTAAGAGGCATATTTATGAAAACCACTCAGGAATAAGTTCCTGTGCAATGACATACCTCACTAACGATATTTGTTCACCAGTTCTAACTCTTTGTAAACACTCAGATGAGACGATTTTGAAAGTTGGAATTGCAGTTTGAGGCCACCTAGTAGAGAACAACAGTCGACAATAACATTAATCTATAGTCCTCACGGTGGATTTACATTGTTTCCTACATTTAACGTGTCACAAACCACCATATAACTATTTATTGCATCAAAAAAGAAAAAGTTTGTAGCAAGATTCCGATTACCCAACTAAATTATTTCTGCGGAGAGCTAATGTTATATTAGAAAAGGCAGCAAGCCAGCAACTTAGAAACTTATACTATGTCCCAAAGCTTAAGGATATATAGTTTAGTGCAACTCTCACCATTTCTTATAGAGACTTGATTCCCATGATATACACAGACCTGCAATAGATTATGGAACTTGACTTAAAAGATGTACACGGAGGTTAATGAACTCGTACACGTCTCAAGTGACTGTGTACTCGGCAGATAATAAAACTGAAATTGTCGGAGCATTGTAAATTAGCTTACAAACATCTAGCGGACCATCTACATAGCCTTCAACGAGTAGTGTATGAAAGGGAGTGCCTTCTGGCCCTTCTCGATACATAACCCTGAACTCTTCCGTGTCCTGTTTTACCTGAAAAATTTGAAGGATAGGGCCGATCGGCAAGAGTGTTCTCAACCTTCTTTTCCAAATTCCCAAGATGCAACTCAAAAAACAGAATAATGAAAACATATCTAGTTGAAAGATGTCCAAAATGGGATGAGTTCTCATGCAATAAAAATGAGCAATTTTTAAATATCAGAAGTGAAGCTGAAAGGTTCAGTATCATGAAAATTCTCAACATCCCAAATTTGGGTAGGCTTAAAATGTTGATATTGTCAAAAAAGCTATTTGATGATGAATCACACCAATTTCCACTACGAAAATGAAATGAGGAAGACTATCAATGCCAAACAACATACTTTCCAGCCACCATCTGATTCCTCGCTGAATTTTGACCTCTCAGTGCTATCGACCGATGCACTCCTCAACATATCAAGAAAACTGGACACTTCTTTACTTCTTCTTTCCACTGCATTGTTAAAATGTTCTGCAAATCACATATAACATAGTCTATCATTTCTTAAACATGACCTGTGTGCCTAATTGACGATGTTAGAACATTTTAAGTCATTAATATCCCAACCTCCAAGTTGCAAATCCACGGATGAGCGTAAAAATTGATTCTTCACAAGAGTCTTGAGGGTTTCTTCATTTACCAAGTTCTGAGATGCCAGTGTCTTGTCCAGCTTATGTCTGTAATCTGAAATATCACCTTTCGCCCCCATATTTGCATATCCAAGCAAAAAGGGAAAATTCTTCGCTTAGATCCTAACGAGGCAAAAATGGATAAATTGATTTCTTCATCATCCCAAACCAAAAAAATAATACATTTATACTTTATATACACACATTAATTACACCATGAAGTTGGAAAAAATACAAAAAATCCTCATTTTTCTATAAACAGAACTTAATTCGAGCCAAAGTCAACATATTTGGAAAACCCATAAAAGAGAACTCTTTCTATGGTATTTTCTCAAAGAAACTCAATTATAACTAGTTATTGTGTAACACAGCCAAAAGGTTGTCCATTTTATATTTTGAACAACGATTGACTTTCTCATATATAAATATACAATTACTTGAAATTTAGAGTTCATTTCCAAGTCAATATAAGCATCCCACATAACGCATTCAAATGATTACTTATAAGTTGTCTTATAACAGAAATTCAAACTCAATCAACAAAAATAACACACGAAAAAAGCAACAAACAAACTGAATACGTGAACATGTCTCACGATCAATATCAATCGTTAATCAAGAAAAAAAACTCACTTGCAGCTGAATTCAGAACAGCCCAGATCGCGCTTAAGTTTACAGAAATGAAAAAATTGGAATTTGATGCAAAAAAATTGCAGATCTCCAAAAGAAATTAGTGGATAAGGGGACAAGATCAGCTGATGTGAGACCACCTAGGCGGATTCTTAACATGGGTATTTCTTGAAGAAAACGAATTCGCAGACACGCAGCAGAATAATCTGTGGCCTTCGCCTTTTCGAAAATCTTGTAAGGAACAAAAGAAAGCCCATCAATTCTGTGTGTCATTTTTTGTTTGTGTATGATAAATTATAAATACTTAATGCTGACTGAAATTAATGGTAGTTGATTAGCAACAAATCCATACAGTACTCGAATCTAGTTGATAAATACTTAACGTTTGGCCCTTTTATTCCAAATTATAATGAGATAAACAATAATTTTTTAGAAAATGTGTTATTAAAAAGAAGAAAAATTATTTGGATCTATGTGTAATATTATTATGTACGATTGATAAGAAGATAGACAAAAATGAATTATAATTTAATGAGAAATAATGGGGCCAAATGGGACTTGGTGAATTTATAATTGCTTCTACACCCTATTTGTGTGAGTCAAGGATTGGAGTTAGGTCCGTCTAAAGACATTCTTGTAGAAGACTAATACTGTAAAGAAATCTAATCAAGAATGTGAATGATCTAAGTATCTATTCTTGCCGAGTAAAAGTGAACAATAAAACAACACACATGAATTAAGTGGTTTGACAATGCGACGGGAATAAGTCCACTAACTTCGAATATGTCTATAAAAAACATTTTATATAAAGTCTTAGTCCCTAAATTACCCTTACAATATCATACAATTATCATTTCGTCCCCCATACACCCAATTTATCTATGTCTAACCTAACGGGTTAGTTGATTCTTCTACAAGTTCGAGCATACCCGTTCGTCCCTTCCGCTCCGTCAATTAACCTCCTATATGCAAAAAAAAAAATTATATATATGAGCCACCATTAACAATTCTAAAACAGAGAGGTGAAATTTAATGATCCTAATCTCATCTCGTTTTCGAAAATCAAATTTATAGTCAAAATTCAACATATGTGGGTAAAGAAAATTCAAATTCTATAAACAAGAAGCCCACCTTTCTTTAATTAAGGCCATGTTTGAGTCCTAGTTTTTTCAAAAAATATATTTTAATAATAGTGATTTGATGAAGAATATGTGGTTAAAAAATAAGATAAAAATTTAAATTTACGTATAATATTATTTTATTTAATAATTTATGATTAAAAATAAAGAGAGAAAAATATATTTTTAAAATAATGGGTACCAAACAGGTGCAGAAAATTCACTTATTAGAATAATATAATAGTAGCTTGGTCCACATGGACCAGTCTCCATTAAGTATGGTTGGAAGTTGGAACAGCATTTAAGAGTAGGACGGCAATCTCATCTGGTTGTGCCAAACATCCTTTTTTTAGTTTAAACAAATAGAAGTGATAAATGAAGTGTCGATCAAATTGGAAGGGTTGGACAAAAATCATAAATAGAAACATGTCCCTCTCTAAAGGAACGTGAAAGCAAATTGGGATCTTAGTGTGTGACCTTGGCGTGTTAAGACTAAGCGGTGGGGTTGGTGATTGTGCTCATATTCAATTTCTTGTCTCTTATTCTTTCACATAGTGGGATTATTGTTACAATGTTCAATAAAATAAAAACACGTTTTAATTTCATTAGATAATGTGATTATGGTCCATAAACTATATTAAGTATTAGTATATTTGATAAAAGTTGATGAAATATGTTATTACAAAATTTTAAAAAATTGTGGGTCTCATAAATGTGTGATTGATAATAAGTTTAAGAAAATTAGAGTTTTAAAAAATTGTGGTCAAACGAGGGCTAATTACAATTAGTCGCATTCTTACTATACTTTGATTTGGCTTTTATTAGTATTCCCATGCTAACATGGAATGCAATAAAAAAAATTGTCACATAAGATAAAATCTATTATAAAATAAGGAAAAAAAAGATAGAAGTCAATCGATTTATGTGTATTTTATTAAGAACTAAAACTCAATATTTATAGGAAAGAATTAAGAATATAATAATTAAAATAACTAAAGTTGCATAGATATATTGGTCATTCACAAATTAATATATATTTTACAACACTCTCACTTGCATGACGTATTACACAATATATGCCTCGTTATTATATCAAACGAATGAAAAAAAATAAAGTTATTTTGGAGTATTAAAAATAAATGTTACTTCATTGAATTTTGCAAGGAAAACTCGGTAGAATAAAACCTAAGCAAAAGAAAAATAGTACAACTACTTCATCTGATATTGATCATCGTAAATCATTGAGTCTATGAACTCCTATCTCACGTATTAATTTCTTGAATGTAGACGTCGATGATGCTTTTTGAATAAGTAAGCCGCATTATCTTAAAAAGGTATTGTTGGACTATTTTTGTTGAAATTAATCCATACTATGCTTGGATAAAATGAGTCATGTTCCTTAGCTATATACATTCAAAAATTTTCCTTATGAATTATAATAATTTCATAATGATTTGAAGATGTTGCTGTCAGCATTTGCTTCATAGATCTCCATGATATAACTGTTCTACTACGTGTAAATACATATTCCATTTGCGATTTAGCTTTATGTAGTTTAAAAAGATAACCTACATCTGCATATGCAACTAAGCCATTGTTTGGGTTTCATTTTAATGTGTTTTGTAGGAAAATATAATTAGGAATAGTATTTTTCTGAAGAATATGTGATTAAAAAAATAGAAAAAGTTTTAAGTTTACGGGTAATATTATTTTATTGGAAAATGCGTAGTTAAAAAAATGAGAGAGAGATATGAATGTATTTTAAATAAAATGCAGGCCAAACATGGGCTAAAGATGATCTCATTTTTTTATAATAAAATAATTGCATATCAATAGTACTTCTTAGGTAATGAAAAATGTGTTTAATATCAATCAAATATCTTTAAGTTGACGTGGAGTTATATCTTGTAAGGAAATTTATTTTAAAAAAAAAGCTATATCTAATCTAGTATAATTTGCAAGATATATCAATGCTCTAATTGCACTAAAATATGAAATTTCAAGATCAAGAACTTTTTCTCTACCTTCAATTTGACAAAATGGATAATTTTTCATATCGAGTTATCAAAGAACCATTGGTGATACCAATAAATGTGCTTTATCTATATAAAATTATTTTAAGACCTTTTTTGTTTATGAAGATTGATAAATAAATAATATTTTTTGGTAATGTTCAATATACAACTCAAGACACGTCTGATTTTTTTCAAATTTTTTATTTCAAATTCATTTTTCAAATAATTTACAGTTTTATTAAGTTATTTAGAAGTTATATTTAAATTTAAATCATTAACATAAACTGTCACAATTGTAAATTCAATCATTAATTTCTTATTATTAAAATACATTGACATATATTGTCATTTTATAACCCTCGTTAAAAAATATTCATTCTATATAATGATTTGTAATTTAATTGAGAATATAGTTTTCGGGAATGTATTTGTTTCGAAACTTTAAGTCCTTCGGGTTTCATGTGTATGCCACTATCAAGTGAACCATATAAATAGACAGTTACTAGATACATAAAGAGCATGTCAAGTTTTTGTAACACAATCAAACTAGTTAAGAATGTAAAAGTGATGTGTCTATTACAAGAGAATATATTTCCTCATATTCATATCTAGGTCTTAGTGAGAAACCTCTACGACTTATGTTTTGTATCTTATAATTTCATTATTTTCATTTATCTTACAAAAAATTCAATTGTATCTTATGGGATTACATATTAAGATGTTCGAACTATATGTTTAAACACGTTTCGTTTCTAAGGAATTCAACTCCGTCTGTATGATTTAGTTTTATATTGGCCAGTCATTTCTATATGACAGTTTTAGCAGATTGTAGTTTAGAATTCTCATTTGCATGATTTCAAGAGTCACGATAAATGCGAAAATATTATCTATAATAACATTATTTCATCCTCATAATTTATTAGATAACTAATAATTTATTGAAAACCATTATTTTCGAACATTTGTGGCTCTTCAAAAACCATATTATTAGTATTTGATTGATCAATCTTTTCTATTATTACTATTTCTAAAGTTTTTGATTAGTTTTTCTATTGTACTTTTCTCTTGAGGTATAAAGTTTTTAGCATCAACCGATCGATCACATTTTTAACGTATTTGAGATTCATTTGTTACAATAGATCATCCTACAAAAACATCAATTTTTGCTTGAATATTTTCTCCTAATACATATGATTTTTTGCACTTCCTTTCCTTTTTTTTTTTGTTTTTTCGGTGACTGGACGAACTTTTTTTTTTGCGCTCATACGTTTTTAACGCTTTTTAATGCTTTTTTATTTAATTATTAAATAATTTTTAATTTGATTAAAAAAATTTAAATAATATTAAAATTAAAAAAAAAAAATTTACGCCTAGTCCTCGCATAGGCTCTCTTAGGTCAAAATTTGACCTCCATATTTCGTCGCTCTTTACATTTTTTAAAACATTTAGAAATCTTAATTTATGTAAGAATTTTTTTTTCAAGAATAAAAACATAATAGATGTTAAATCTTATAATAATATGCTCATCAAGAAAAAGTAATATTTTAGCAAGGTATTAATATTTACAAAATTATGCTTCTTCAAAAGCAACAACATAATGCATTATTACATAAAAGGAATCAATAATACAGGAACATTGGGGTAGCTATAAAATGATATGATAATAACACGTCTAAAGGAAATAAAAAAAAACTAACTTCTAGTTCACGTGCAACCACGCAAGTATTAAAACGTACTAGTAGATAGTCGCTATTAAAAACACGCATATTCTCTTGTTCACCAGAAACAACATAAAAATAAATATCATTACCCGTCAACAAATTGACTCAGATTGGGATACGAATTGAGATTGGGATTAAAATTTCTTTTAGAATAGAGAAGAAGTAATGTCGCCTTCTCCTTTATTTTTCTTACGAGAAATTATTTTTTTCTACCTCAACTTGATTAGAGATTTGTGAGCTAAAAAAAGAAATAAAATTTTCTAACTCAATTGGCTAGATTTCGTGTTGATAATGCATTATAAAATAGTGAGGAAAAGAGAAGAGAAGAGAATATAGAGAACTAAAGTCTCATATTTATCCGGAAGAATTAGGGCTACAAGGGATACGATAGTCATAATAACTAGTATTGCATGGATATAATGATCATTCACTAAATATTTTAAACGAAATAGATAATTTCCATAAAAGTTCATTTACAATGCAAAATTTCTAGGTTCATGTCTAATTGATATGGCAATGAAGTAGGCAACGTCAAAAGGATATCTAGATGTAGAGGCTATTCCAAATTGAACGAGTCATCATAATTTAATATTTCTCTCTTTTTCTCTAATTACAATTCACAAAATGCATTGGAGATGCTCTTAGGAATTCAGTGTCCAAGGTTGTTTTAAAGTATAATAAGGGCCTATTTGATATTTGGTAATGCTTTTTAACAGTTTCAAAGTTGCTTTTGATAATAAAAAGCTACTTTTAAACTTTTTCGGATAATTTTTTCAAATGATTTTTCTGGTTAAAGCATCTTTTAGATAAAGTTGACCTAAAATAACTTTCTCATAAAACTTGTTATGCCTCGACTAACGAGGCTCCAGAATACCTTACGTGGCGCCCGAACCTGGGTTTGCACTTCACGTCATTCTGCGAGGAGGTAGTTTGTCAAACCCTATGAAGAGCTCGAACCAATATGGATAGTCAAACCCTCATAGCAGGAGAGACTGTAAGGGGGTCGGTAGAAGATCTTTTTATGTAATCTATAAAAAGTGATCGACGGTAGGATTGGGCAAAACTCCCGAACCGATCCGGACCCAAATTGAACTTAACTAAATCGAGTAGTTCTTCTAAAATTAAATATCCAAAAGAGTATATGAATCAAAAATCGATGGGTTTGGTTTGGTTCTCAATTTTAGATCAAGAACTGAAGAACCAAATAAGATTTGAATTTCTTTTATTTTTTATTTTTTTTAATCTTAAATAAGCCAAATAATTTTATTTTTTTTAAATAAATTTGCTAACTAATCAATTTAGGTTAAATTCAAAATATGATCTTCCTATTTCTAATTTCTAGCCCAAGCCAATTTAATCAAATTAACCTAATTTTTACCAAAATATCTTATATACCATAGTGCCGTTCTGAAGAAATCGAATTGAAAGTTTGGCTGAGCATCTTTTCATTATTGTGAGCTCATTATCTTACTTTTTCTCATATTTTAACAATTAAATATATAAAGAACTCAACAAGGAGATATGCGATCACGGGATTGGACTAAGTTATTTTGTAAAGCCAAAATTGAATATATCATTAGTTAAATTAATGTAGCGTTGTTGTAAATATTAAAAAACTTTAATTATTGTACGAAACACGAAAATTGAACCAAACGGTATCAAACCCGAACGGTTTTATAATTAAATTTAGATTCGACGGTTCAACTTATTAAATACTCAAAAATTTGGTTCGATTATGTTCTCTTTAAAACCGAATCGAATTAGACCATGTTCAACCCTAAAATTGACATGAAAATTCACCGTTGCTGCTGCCCTACCCAGCCATTAGGTCAAGTCTAAGCCTTTTGTCAGAATTATGGGTAACAAAAAGTTATTAACATTACATGCTTATGATTGATTAATGTCATTGACAAGAGATCCCAACCATATGGATGATGCCACATATATTTTCATCCCATTCCAAAGGTAATGGAAGTTTAAACTCTCAAACTACAATCTTACTACCTTAATTGTTATTATCATAGTCTACCTCAAAGTCGACCCCCTTATTATACTGGAGGCTCACGTATAAAGCACCTCTCATACCTATACTACTATTATTAACTTGACTGTCGGAGTGTGTGCGGCTAACTTGACTGTCGAATGTATGTCCAACAGTTTGTCTAGTGTCCAAGAATTATGTTTATGTGGACGCGAGAAACCTTGGGATCTGTTGGCCACCTTAAAAGTACGAAATTCAAAGTCAACAAATTGGACTTGCAGAAGATAGCTTCTACACCCTTAGAAGAGGCAAACAAATGAAAGGACGAGTAGAAATCCCAAGTAGACGAACTAACTGCTAAGGTTGCTAGTCTGAGGCAACAGCTGAACAAAGGCACAAGAAACAACTGTAAATAAATACTTGGAGCATTTCCACGAAATGACTGAGTATGATGGCCTTAGTTTGTATTGGAGGAATGTCGCATACGATGAAGTCCTTAAGAGGATGGCTAAGCCGCATCCCAAATAGATCGGCTGCCATAAGGGATAAGTTTCTCCCAACAGAGCCATCGACCCTTACTGATGATGCTGATTCGTTAAAATCCTGCAAGCGTACAGATTCGTTATACAAGTAATAATCGTGATGAAAGCGAGATATCGTCCAGCATGAAATAAAGCTCAATTCTAGTGTATTTGATATATTTAAATTTATGATTGTAACACAATATGATTGGTTTCTATCTAACTACGTTTTATAACTACGAAAGCAATAAACACTGGTTTAAATTAAATGTGAAGAACATATTGAGTTTCTGACTCCACTAATCAATTCTTAATTTCAATCCTCAACTTGTCTGATAGCTAATTCAATTTATGCAATTGTGATGATTACTATTCTTTTTCAAGATATAATAAACTTGCGCTTATTACAAAACGATCATATTCCTTGTCCGGATTCATATGACAAACATGCATTGACATTTAGGATTATCACACACAACCGCACACGTTATGGATACTATTCCTAATATTTATTGTTCGTGTGTCTCATAAACAACGTTTTATCTACCATGATTTTTTCAACACTACGAATAAGCAACTTATTGCCCTAAGTTGCGTAAGCATTAAAACAATGTGATTATGCTTGTTTATGGAATCACAACGCAAGAATTAAACTAAAAATACCAAGTCTTGAATTAGAAACTAAGAATCAAAGAGTTTTGTCATCCATTCAATACAATTAAATTTAGCCAAGCATAGAATTACATAGAAAATTAAAAAACCATCACCTGAATCATTGAAATATGAAGAAAATCTAGAATTCTTGAATTCGGGCTTTTAAATTCGGATCCGAACGATGAATTCTTCGTTCTTTGAAGTAAATTCTCCCTCTTTTCTCCCCAAAATTCAATTTCTCCCACTTCTTCACGAGATTTTCCATTATAAGATGTAAAAAAGATTGCATTGAATTATTGCCAAAACGAAATAAGGAAACTTTAATTTTTCCTCGTTTAATAGTAAGGAGCGCGTCTATTGCAAACTATGGCACACACCTGAGAGTTTTAGGTAGCCTTAGGAGAGGTTGCCTTAATCTGGGGCATACGCCTCACCTGCATGCGAGGGGTGAGCACCTTGGTGCCCTCATTAGGGCCAAGTTCTCCGTGCTTTTTTTTTTTCGTCCTTATTCAATTCTATCCAATCATATAACTTCTTTTACTATTCAATTGAGTCCTTGCACTCTCAACTTTTAATTTCTTGCTCTAAGCTAACATTTGATTATTTGCATTTTAATCCCCCAAAATTCTCTTTTTACTTCAGTTAACCCCTCTTCTTGTTTCTTTTCTCCAAGTCCATCGTATTCATCGATGTAAACATAAAACACACAATAAATAATGAATTCAGCTATATTTCAATCCGAATATCAACAAATATCCATGTTTTGATGTTCTAAATAAGTGTATAAGATACACTTATCAGATGCTATTGAAAAATCAGTAGAAGATCTGGAGGAAAGACAGCTACAGCCACTTCCTAGACTTGAGCTTTCTCTCTTTTTTTTTTTTTTAGCTTAGTATTTTAGATGTACTTTTTGCTTCTTGTAATCAGTTCGTCATTCTCATCGGTGAAGAGTCACACACTCGACTCCGCTTCAACATGCCTTACCTTGAAGGCCTCAATGACTTCATCAGTCATAGAGGCCTCAGCCTTCAACCTCTTTGCCTTATCCCTTGCCTCAATAGCCTTCTGGAAAAAGTTTATATTCAGCCTTTGTAGCCTCCTCACATTTATTCTAGGCACTTAAAAAAAGAAGCTCTATGAGCAAGTTTGCAGGGTGAGACACGTATCCACCATATCCACTACATCATATGTCTCAACATAGGAGGCATACTTCTCCGTCCAATACTTATGATGGACCCTTTGAAGCCAACTGGACCTCAGGAGGAGTATCTCCAACACTTTAGGGTCAGTTCACCTGACCTCCTCCTAAAGAAATTATGGCAATCAGCAAGTAGTTGACAAACATGGCTCTTCTAGTTATGACCCTGGCAAATGATCGCTACTCTACCGGAAGCTCGTAGATTTTTCGAACTTAGCCTACTCTTTTGGTTCAAGCTTGAACCTATCCACTACAGTTGAACAAAAAATCAAATTAGTGAAACTATACGTTTGTAAATGACAAAGAAAAACACTTTTAAGAAAGACTCACTATACTCATAGTACCGAGTCAGAATTGTTATCTCAGGTACTGCATTGCCCTCTATAGTTTGCTAGCGATCCCTTACCTAGAACCATGAAGGTTTCCAATTTTTTATACACGTGGGTATGCCCCAGATGAAAGGCAAAAGGATTCATGTAGTACCATTCCTTGCAATTCCCCCCTACTAGAGGCTCGAGGTCAGAATAGGGTTTGGCGACATATCCTCGCCAAGATTGACTTCCTTCCAAAGAAGGAAAGGCCATGCCAATTGGCTCCATGCATTTGGCAAAAGTTAGGTTGAGGCCAAGTTATATTGCCTAAGTATGTATTTGAAGAAAGGGTGAAGAGATAGCATTATCCCCTCTCCCCCACATAATATGGCTTCGCTCACTGCCACACATCATTGCCTAGGATAACAGGTTCACTCATCTGGGTTTGGCACTATCAACTTAATATTATCTGGGATCTTCCCTAAATCCTCCAATTCATTATCCTTAATACTAGTAGGCCATAAAGAGCCCCCCCACCTAATACTATAGTCAACAGAACCCTCATGCATCATCCACGTAGTGTGACGACCTCACATTGCCTCCATAATACTTTCAGTGGGAATTAGAGGCGGCAATCCAGCCTCAGTGCATATCATTGCCAAATCAGCTTTCCCAGGATAACCTTTTCGTGTTTGGGTTTAAGGAAGAGGCTATCTAATGATTTTTTTGAGGTCAAACACTAAACAAAATTCATACGAATTTGAGAAATTAGAAGCCTGATTGATCGCAGGAAAATATTTCAAGGCTGCCCGAAAAATGCAAAATGTGTTTTCTATTTTTATGCTGCCTCTGCCAAAGGTAACAAACTGTTATAATTGCGCAGTAACTGCGCATACACTACATGTATTAATAAATGTAAGACTACTTCGATGTCGTATCTTGAAAACATGAAATGCTTTTAAATCATTGCAACACGTATCCCATCAATGTCCTCTCATAACTACGCTCAGGCTCTGCTAAATTTAGCTTTATTATAGACTTCAATCATATCTATCGGCTCGCCGTCCTAGCAAGGGCCTCGCCTTAATGCATTTCAGCCTTATCAAAGGCTTCAATTACGTCTACAGGCTCGCCCTCATTGCAAGATCCTCGCCTTAATACATTACAGCTTTATCACGGGTTTCAACTACGTCCTGAGGCTCGCCTTCCTAACAAAGGCTTTACTTAATGCATTCGAGCATTACCATAGATTTCAACTACTACAACATGCTCGTTCTTCTAGCAAGGCTTAATGCATTCCAGCATTACCATAGATTTCAACTACTACAACATGCTTGTCCTTCTAGCAAGGGCCTCACTTTAATGCACATGTTTCAACTATATCAACAAGCTCACCCTCCTAGTAAGGGCCTTGCCTTAATGCATTTAAGCCTTATCACATGCTTCAACTACGTCTACGAGTTCGTCTTCCTAGCAAGGGCCTCGCCTTAATGCATTCCAGCCTTACCACATGTTTTAACTACATCACCAGACTCTCTTAGCAAAGGTCTCGCCTTAATGCATTACAACACACCATGACAATCCAACTTATTTACACATCAACACAAAAGTGCACAAATTATATAAATATTCATGCTTGGACTTCGAGGACAAAGATATACCACATCATTTTTTTCTTCGCAAAAGCATACATCTCACTCCGGCAACCTCAACACAAAAGTCAACGCATTATATAAATATTTATACTTGGATTTCGGGGACTATTGTTACGCCTCGATTGATGAGGCCCCAGAATACTCTGCGTAGCACCCAGACCTAGGCCCACAGTCCGTATTGTTCTACCAAGAGGTAATTTGTAAAAACCCATGAAGAGCCCAACCAACAGGACATCCCATTTGGCTGGAGTTGACCCCCTATGTAGAACAGAATCCTCATGGCGGGAGAGGCTGTAATGGGGGCTGACAGGAGATCTTTTATGCAATTTATAATAAATGATTGAAGTGACAATTCACTGCTGCCATCCGCCCTATCTAGTCAATTAGTCAAGTCTAAACCTTTCATCAAAATTATGGGCAACAAAATGGTATAACATTAAATGCTTATGAACGTATACTTTCATCTCATTCTAAAGATAATGCAAGTTTATACTTTCAAACTATAATTTTGCCACCCTAATTGTTATTTTACAATCTACCCTAAAGTCGACCACTTTTTATATTGGAGGCTCGCGTCTAAAGCACCTCCCACACCCTATACTTACTAGTATTACTATCTTGACTATCAAAGTGCTCGTGGCCAACTCCACCACCACCACCACCACCACCAGCTAAAGTCACGTGTGGCTAACAGTTTGTCCAAATGTGCAAGAATCAAGCTTAAGTGGACGTGGGAGACTTTGGAATCTGTTGGCCACGTTGAAGGTATAAAATTCAAGGTCAATAAAACTATTCTGAAAGAAGCCTAGACCTTGTAAAACGAGCCGTAAATTTAAGTTTAGCTTCTAGTTCTAATTAGAGCTGAATAAAAAAATTGTCAATCCATCAAATCAAATCAAAATTGTTGGTTTGGATTCAAGTGATTTAAATTTTGATCGTTTCAAAATCGAACCAAACCGTTTGAAAATTGTTTTGTTCAAGTTTTGATTGTTAATAATAGCTAAAAATCAAACGGAACTGTCGCTCAATATTTTAAAAAAATGATTTAGCCAAAATATATTATTCATTATTTCAATTTATATTTCAAATTTATTAATTTACTCTATTGAATTTTTAGGAAAATAATAATTTTTAATAATATCTTCTTACCATTTAAAAATAATGAACGTGCAAGTCAAAATTCATGGATAAACATTATATTTTTTATTGGTTTAAACTTGTATTCACGCGTGACTATTTATGTTTAGAATATTTCAATTTAAGTATTATATTGAGATTTCACATCAATATATTCATTGTTTCACTTATTTGAAATACATTATTTTTATGTGGTTAAAGTCGTGGTTTGAAATTAGATCGAACTGCGAAAAAGTTAGACTTGGTTTGGAAAAAAATTTCAAATAGTTTATCAAAATGATTTGGTTTGATAATAGTTTCAAAACCACCTAAATCGAGCTGTGTTTTTTCGTGGATTCAATATTTGCATACAACAGTTTACTTATTTAAATGGGGAGTAGAACAGAGAGGTGTTACTTTTGAACGTTTAATCTTTGTCGTGAAAACGACCAATCAATCAAAACAAGATAAATGGATAACTGCTGACTACTATGTTACGAAAATTTAAGCACAACAAAATAGTTCTATACTTCTATTTTTACTAAGTAGTTTAACCTTTCATGAATTGAACCGTTGACATGTAGTAAATGCCGAGCATTAAAATCTAAACCCTATATACAACAATATGTATAGTAATGATAGGTTTGAAAATGTTAATGTTAACTAAGAGTATTAAAATAAAAGGGTAATTGACACAAAACATTTTTATGCTTCGCTTGTTTTGTGTAAATTATTTATATTCTTTCAATTTGCACATTTCACCCTCAGATCAAGCAAACGTCGTGAAATTTGTTCTTACTGTTCATTTTATCTATAAAGCATGATAAAATAACGAATTACCATTATCTTTAAATAAACGAAATGAAAAGAAAGGAAAGAAAAATAAAAGAAAAAAAAAATCACAATCATAATCTAAAGGTGTGTTTGATGAATATTAATGAGGATATAATGTATTTTAAATAGTGATATGATGGGAAATATGTGGTTAAAAAGTAAGGAAAAATTATTAATGTGATGAAAAATATTATTTTATTGAAAATGTGTTGTTAAAAATGAGTTTTGAAAGAATGTGTATCAAATATGGGCTATATTTTTTTCACAAAGTTCAAAACGAATTCCAACTAAAATAATATTTTTTTTTAAAAAGAAGAAAAACACATTCCTAAAATTTTATTAACTTTTTTACTAGTCAATTTTTAATTTTAACCACAAAGCTTTTCTGAAACTCACCACTTTTTTTATTAACCTTTCAACCATATATTTTTCAAAAATTCTATATTTCTCAATATTGCCAACTTCACTTTACCGATTATTGAAATCATATCGTTAATTATTTCCCCATATTTTATATTTTCTTGAGAACCGACCATGTAAAAATACGTCTATGCATCTTTAGTGTTTGTGTGACGTCCATTAATTTATTTTATATTTTGTTAAATGATCATTTTTAACTATACATTCATACAATAAAATATTCTACAAGAAAAATAAAAGTTTTCCCTACTTTTTAATTACACATTTTTCAAAAAAATACTATTTAAAGATTATTTTTTTCCCAATTAATGAGAATCAATCATCTCTTAGTACTGATTTTTTCAGAATAAAAGTTTTTTTTTTTAATTGAAAATTACAAAAAATATATATAATCCGTTACAAATTGGGCCGTGATTAGCCGGTCTTAATCTAAACCGCCCACTTAGCTTTGTTGGCTCTGCTCCAAATCCTCCTCCTACAGTTTACTCCGCCCTGTTCTGCTCTGGTATCCTCTCTCTCCCTCTCAGGCAATATACACATTTAAAAAGCTTAACTTTGATTTGAGTAGTTCATTACGAGGAGAAAAAAATTATGCTTACTGATTTTTCAAGGGTTTTTTTTTGTAATATTTTGATTTTGTTTTACATATGTTTAATTGTGGCTCATAATGCAATTTTTGTCTGGTGCAATAGTTGTGTTGTTTACGTATTCCTGATTTATCCATTAGGCCAGTGATACCAGTCTTCTTGGTGTAGTGGGTGTGTGCGCATTGCTTTCTTGTGTATGCCATATGTTCGATGAAATGCCCGTTTACATTTTGTTTAAAAGTTATGGTATTCAAAGATTTAAATTTTTAACATTACATACTAAAATCTATTACGATAATAATTTATCATTCCAGAGTTTCATGCAGTCTCATCTTACCCAGTAAGTGCACTCAAAAAATAAAAAAAGAAACAAAACTGAAATGAAAATTTCAAAAGTAGAGGCGGAGATGATTTTTTTACTTTACTATTTTCCCTAGCAAATGCCTTTTAGGAGCTAGAAGGTTACTTTTTGACTGTTTCAGCACCATGGAGTCTGCAGTAACTTTGAGTCTTGCAAAATTATAGCGTTGATAAATTCTGAATGATTGTGTTATTTTCTTTGATGATTTTATATTGTACAGTTGAGGAAGATTTGTTGAAGAAAACCTTCTAGAGCATTGAGTTATGGTGGGTTGGAGGCGGAATCTGCAGTCTTTAGTATATCAGGCTGCCAAGAGATTGGAATACAGCGGCAATGCTTCATTCAACGCTTTTTATCACTCTAAGTCTTCTCTAAAGCCTGGTAATTCCATTAAAATATTCTTGGAATGTTTTAGGGATTACTCTCTGCATACTGTTTGGGTTGAATAAGCTGATGATATATAGCATTTGAGCAGAACCAGTTATATTCTTAGTATTATTTAAAAATTACTTGAATATATTGAGTTTTCTTCTCTTTTACCTGGTTATATTAAAGCTTTAGATTTCTGGCTTTTAGATTTGATTTTTGCTTTATATTGAGTCTTTTCTTATTTTTAACAGTCTCAAAGCATGCATACTTGCTCATCTCATTTTTTGACAATGATACCTGTGCAGGTAAGTTTCCTTGTTTTTCAAGCCAGCGTAATTCACTTTCTCCAACCTTTTCAAGTCAACTGCACCAATATATCCAGAATTTGGTAACCTCTCCAACTCCTTTACTACGTATTTAGATATTGTTGAACAAAATAAAACTGGCAAATTGTATTTCTGTCAATGAAAATAACTGGAAAGGGTGGAAAAAGAAGTAGAACTTTCTACCTGGAAACCAATATGATCTCCCAGTATATACTGTATACTGCTGTGAATCTTCTAATTGTGACAGCTAAACACTAAAAAGAACTCTATTTATTTGTCGCTGATTTGTTCCTTTTCTCGAGTTTACAATTTGTCCTACATTAAATGCATTTTCTTTCACGTCCAGATACAAGTTTTCGTTCAATTTATGGATTAAGATCTAGCAGATGCTTCTATGTGTTAAGCTCTTCTTATCGAAACATATTCCTTGACTATGTTTCTGTATTTAGAAAATCTCGAACTTCCTTTGGACAGGGATTCACCAGTTCAAGGAGATTACTTGTAGAGTCAGCTGATGCAACTCCAGTCTCTTCCCCGTTAATTCCTGTTTTACCCTCGAGCACTGGAAATACTGAAACTCAAAAGGTTATATCCAAATCTTCAAAAGTTCAAGCAGTTTTAAAGAAAATAAAACAGGTACGAGATGCCTCTTCTATCTCTCTTCCCACTAATTACTAAGATTAAACATGGCCCAAAACTTATTTGGGACTCTTTGAGAATTCATACATCTAATGACTCATTTCTATGGACCCAACCGAAGCTATTTGGAGTTCACATATGCGTCATCATAATTAGACAGCGTCAGGAAATTATCCTTCATGAAGCAATGGCATTTGGTTATTTTACTGTTTTTGTTAACGGCATCAATTTGTCAATTAAACCCTGCTCTGAACATTGGCTGATGGTTGAGTGGTGCAATAATTTAATGGACGGTTGAGTTTTGTTTGTTTTCATCCATGTTGTTTCATGTTCTTTACGAACATAGTATGTAACACGTATGATCCATATGATATGTGTGTGTACGTGTTTTAGGGATAATTGGATGAAAATTGTTCAAATTTACCCTGTATATAAAATTCGTATAAAAAATGCACAAAATACCGAATCACTTAAATAATCTCAAATGGTCCAATTTTTAAGTCTGGGAAACTCACCCTTAGTGAATAACATGGAATACACATAAGCCCACGAGAACCTAGATTTTTACGATATAAACTAAAAGCCAGAAATGAAGCTATAATAGCTGAAGCAGATTCCTTTGAAACTGTGCTGTCACTCTTGCTGGTAGCATTGACACAACTAGCACCATCTGAATTGCCTGTTCGTCTAATAAAGTAGCAAATCGTATATGAAAAGAACAATCTCAATACGAGCTTCACTATAATTAATGAATACCTTAAGGTAAAAAAAGATGTAGCATTTTCATGTGAGGGAATGAGTAGAAACGGATATAAGATCTATGTTGATAATCTGTATTAAAATAAAACATGTACACTTGAAAGTATAATTAGATTCAGAAGGTCAGAAGTTAGAACACATTTAATACGAAGTCAGTAAAATTCAGACAATGTATTACTGAGTTGTTAAGAAATAATTATAAGATAACCCCATTACCTGATCAGGGGATCTTAGCAAGTTGGCCAACTAATCTCTTTCTGGGTTTATAGCGGAAGACTCCTTATTGGTTAACTGCTTGATCGTGCCACTTTGAAAACTACAGAAAGTAGCGGCCTCCAAGATCTGGCTGGTTGAAAATTAATTCACTCTCTTTTGCAATCGCTACGGTCAAAAATGGATTATGATTTAGTTCTTCCATCTTTGAAATCGAGCTTGGTGCTTGTGTTGATCTTTCAAGCCTTAAATGCCTCTCTGATAGGGCATTATTTCGACTTTTTGCCCAGAACTAATCTTGGTAATTACTACACGGGCAAAGGAAACAAAAGTCAATTCGTTTCATAATTAGGTAATGTTGATTTCCACCATTACAAATCATGTAATCGGACAAGATAACAAATCACAATTTTTGAACATCTTGTACAACAAATCTAATACTAACTTCTGGAAATTCCATTCAAAAAAATGTATTTCTGATATAACAATTTTTTATTCTAAGGTAAAATGAATTGAAATGGACAATTAAACATGTTATCAAAAGCCCAGTAACCCACCAAATCCAGTTAATTAACATTCCAATGACAAGAATAAAAGAGAACAACAATTCAGTGGAATAAATAGTTCAACTTCAATTAAAATGATATAAATGAACTGGAAATAGAATAGGGCCTCAATTTTGGGTTTGGATCCTTCAGCCAGGTCTTTATACAGGTTTCTTCTTCTTCATGTATTGTGCTCATCCAAATAAAATAAAGAATTCCTTTCATTTTCTTTTTCTTGATTGGTTTGGGTTTTTCTTGTCTGAAATCTATGCATTGCCATTATATTTCAAGGAAGGAGGAGGAGGAGAAAGTTAGATACAATATACTTTTAATAGAATACAGGAGAGAGACTTTAACAATCTTCATAATTATTTTAATGGCAACTATGAGATGGATTTTAATGGACAAATGCAATTTTTTACTATTTGATTATAGTCGAGAATATTAATCTAAGGACATATTAGGAATTATAAATTATCTGTGAGGACATTTTTTGTCCAGAAAATTTTCTTCCACTTTGTGGATTTTTATATATAGTATAGATATATTTGAGTTTTAGACATGGATGATCCTCAAATGCTTTTTTAACTGGATGATTTGAATGCCAATGATGATAAAGTCTTCTTGTTTTCATTGCTATAGGATTTAAGCTTCCACAGCATTTTCAGATATAGCACTATATAGATATCCAAAATGTTTAAATATTATCCCTTCATAGTTTTTCTTTTCTCATCTAGGCGGATCTCTCATCCTCTACACTTGTACAGTTTAGACAGCTACTAAATCAAATAATTTATGTGTTGCAAGTGCAAGGATATTTTACTGTATACGCCATTTGCTTTACCAATCTTGATGCAGTTTTTTTTTCCCCTCAGAGTCCTAAGAAGCTGAACTTGGTTGCCGCGTTGGTCCGTGGAATGCGTGTTGAAGATGCACTTTTGCAGTTGCAAGTGACAGTAAAGCGAGCTGCTAAAACTGTCTATCAGGTGATATTTCTAATTGTCAGCTTAAAGTAATTTCAACTGTTTGGGTTCTAAATTAGCTTAACTAATTCTTGTTCTGTAGTTTTTTGCGTCTTTCTTTAGTTACCGTTCCTCCTTCATTCATCCATCACTTTTGTCACTCGCAAGGGGTTTTGACCTCTTAAGTATTTAAATACCGCTTAGACCCATGTGATCCATGAAGTTAGCATTCCCAACTCGGGAACATGCATCAGACGTGTGGATATAGTGCCACATCATTGGTAACTCTATTAAACTAATATTTGGATTCTTCAAGATGTTCTCATAAATTTGACATGATCAAATATTTGAAGTTGTGCATTTTCAAGAAAGAACGTAAATTATAAAAATAAAAATGAGACGAGTAAAATCTTGTTCTAGTTTTGGATTATTTTTGTGCCTTGTAGTATAAGATTTCAAAGATTCTTGTCGGCTCCTGAAGGTCCAACATGTATGTCATGAGTACACATAAGTATGCCATAGTGATGGAAATGTTGTAGTTTGCCATTCTAAAGAGAAATGTTGGTGGGAAAGCAAAGGGGTTAGCAGACTTTCTATGCCATCTATTAGTACTTAATGCATAAGTAATTATACTGCTAGGTCCTTGGAAGCACAAGCGTAATCCTCTGAAAGGAAGAGCACTTTCTGATTTGATGCAAACTGTCAAACATGTGATGTGCAGGTTATACATTCTGCTCGTGCTAATGCAACCCACAATCATGGTCTTGATGCAGATCGTCTTCTTGTTGGTAAATATGGATGATGCATTCCTTTTATTTAGCTTTTTTTTTAAATTTCAGTAGCTGCTGATTTGTTTTCTCCAATTTCCTGTAGCTGAGGCATTTGTTGGAAAGGGATTCTTCAAAAAAAGGGTTTCATACCATTCTAAAGGTAGATCTGGAATAAAAGTGAGACCAGAGTGTAGACTGACAGTGGTAGTCAGGGAGATGACCCCCGAGGAGGAGGCTGAGATAGCTAGATTGAGGGTCAACAACTTCCGCAAGCTTACTAAACGAGAAAAGCGACTGGTGCCTCATAAACTTATCGAGACCACCCCAATATGGGATCGCAAAAGCAAAACAAGGAGTCAGGAATCTAGTGCTATAGGTGTGTGAACTCATCCATCATGATATCGTGGGAGATCGCAAAGAGAATAATATCGTTTTTGTTTCTTGCTTTTGTTGGATGTTTCTCTATTTAGTATTTTGGAATGTAATCACCTCTTGGTTCAATGAAATAGGTCTTGTTTGTCTAGGGTTGTTTTGAGTTGCACAAGAATAATGACTGAAATTTGCACATTCTCTTGTGGGTTGGTGAATGGGATATTTATTGTTGGATAAAAGGTTATGTAACTTGACGTAAAATCATGTTTTGGAAAATGTCTAGCATGAACATATTTTGCAATGAAGTTGCAACTCAAGCAATTCTATTTTCTAGTTTGCAATACCAGATTCCCACATTAATGCAATTTTATACTTCAATATGGTAGCAGATATGTTTTAAGTGCAAAATCACATTAGTTCCTGGAATTCTGCATATTTTGAAACAGCTTAGTGCTGAAGCTCTCTTTCCAGCTTCAAAATTCAAATACAGCAAAATCTTATAGTTCAGGAGTTGCTTATTTTTAACTAATAACTTCTCCAAAACTGTATAGTATACAACACCAACTGGGTAGAAAGCAATTAAATAAAAATATAGTCCACCATTATTGATGTACCAGAGGTACAATAACACTGTAATGAGGTCGTATCCCATCCCCAGAAACAGAGAGAAAAAAGTGTGAAATTTATCAAGCCCGACTCAAAAGTTACAAATGCAAGTGTGAAGTACAACATTGATCCACGGAAACCTCAGGTTTGCATGTCATTGCTACGGTACCTAGTGATCTCAACGCCCAAATAGTCCAGTGGACCTTGCACTGCCACATGAGGCTTTCCGACTTGCACCCGGACAGCAGACACCTGGTGGTAGTTGCTTAGGATTGTTGATGCAATAAGTTGAGCCACAGATTCAAGAAGATTTTGTGAGGCTCCCTCAACAACCTCTTTAACTATGCTGCAAGCATGGATCAAAACATCAAAAAACATATTGTAAAAGAAAACACATGACGGAAGAATAGAGCAAATATTGTAAAACTGAAACGAACCAGGAGATGTCATGGGATACAAACAGAAAAAACAGCTTATGAATAAGAACTTGTTTTATTTATTCAAAAGCCAATCATGTCAGAACCATGAGCCTTCCCCCTCTTCAATTTATATGGAAGCAAGCAGCGCACAGTTATTTCAAGTACCAAAAATCCAGGTGCAACATATTTATTATTCCATTCTTTTGAAAAAAATGTCTAAATTCAAAATATTACGACTATCACTCCAATCCCAAATTTATTGGTTACAAGGCTCAGTTTGTTAATGCATTATTCCAGTGGTTAAAAGCAACATGGTCACCCTAATACAGTACCCAGATAAATAGAAAGCAGCATAGGAGAGGTCTTTAGGTAAACATGCTATTCTAGCAATAAGGAGGGCAACCATCAACAAAGGACAATGGCTAATAAGGTTCTTCCATCCCATCTCAAGGCAAATGAAAATTAGCTGAATTTCATTAAAACACCGAATTTGTCCTCCACTTTCAAACATTATAAACATTTTCATTCAATTTTTTGGATAAAAGTTGCACATATAAGAATCTGAATTAACTCGGTTTCAGAATATCTAAGGCTGCATTCACAAGTTCGAACTCTTTAGGCCCTTGTTATTATGCAACCAAACATCAAGTTAATGTTAATCACTATTTTATTTATGATAGGGCAAGCAGACTTCACTGCTGCTCAGTCTATGAAGTCTCAAAAAGAAATAAAGAAAGCTACTTTCTTGATCATTGTATTTTACTCATTCAGAACAATTTCTCTGCTTACTCAAATTACAGGTACCACGGTTGGTAGAAGTTTTATGCAACAACGGATGAATATTGATGTGTAAAGAAAACATGCACTATGTAAACACCTAAAAAAATTCCAAGACTGATGGACACCCGTATTTGACTTAAGCAAATATCAGCAGTAGGCAGTGTAAAAAACAACTGATTCAACTTTCGTTTTCGAGAGAGCGGCATTTAGACTTTTTTCCTTTTTTTGGCAGTTGGGGGCAAAAGTAATGTGGTGTGTTGTGGTTTTTAAGGATTTAGTTGCTTTGAATCTTCCAATAAATCTAGCGAGGAACTGAAAGAGTGAAGGAAAAGGATTCATGCAGTTGACCCAAAATTATTTGCGAATAAGGCTTAGTTTCTTGAAAGTACAGACTTAATACCAGCCTTGTAGAAAAGACGCGAGGGATAGTTGCTTTAAGAAAGTGAGAATGTACTTATCTTAGTTATTGTCAAAGAAAAATAATCAATCAAACAGCTATGTACCAAACACTAAAACGTAGCAATTGGTTTCCATGACAGATGTTGCCGTGATACTGTCAATTCAATTATGATAAGATATCAATTTCGAGGCACTTAAAGGTAGACTATCAACAATTTGATAAGCAATGACCTTCTTTAACTCTCTATATCCCATGGAGATGGCAGACCCTCTATAGTTTCATAATAAACTTGCGTTGACTTGCTTTCAACTCAACTATGTCAAATGCAGATAATAGGTAGTTATCAGTTACCGGTATATAGCAGTATAACTGACGGTATCAGACAAATTGTCGGAATTTCCCGCAACTCGAAGATCCATCCAGGCATCCACATCTATCAAGAATTTCTGACCCAGCTTCTTTTCTTCTGGCTTCACCCCATGATACCCATGAAACTTTAATCCCCTTAGTACAAGTTTGTCTCCGTTTAGCATCTCCCGATGATCTGTTACTACAGCGGATCAGAATGCAGGTTAGAGTTAGCGTTATGCATTGCCATTATATACCAGAAGAGGGAAAATAACAGATGAAGCATTCACACACGTAGGCAAGTATTTCTTTACAATAAATGTGCATTCTTTAAAGGAATTTCAAGTCAGGTGCTTTATCAAAGCATCATGTCCTAATTATATGATACTTGACTGGCATTCACGAAAATTTAACGTCTACGAATAACAGCTCATGGCAATAATATTAACCTAAATCAACATTTTACACAAATCCCTTTTCTTTCTTGAGGATTTTTAATAATGAAATAAAAGGGGAAGAAGGAAAAAAAATGCCAGAACCTATTACACACCCCAGACACATAAATAAAGGCGATAACTGAACAAAAACAGACATAATAACGAGATAATGGAACAGGTACATGAGTGTTTGTGCAGACTCACCGGTACCGGATGACGTCATCAGTAAAGTAATTGCCGGTGCCGGAGAGTTCAGAAATTTACCCTGAAAAATCCCTTGACTGTGGTGGTAAGTTGAGATTTTATTGGGCAAAAATGTATTTTATTGCAAAAGTGTCACTTATATTTAAATTTTGATATATACATCCTTACCTTTTCATATTTATTATAGATTCAGTCCTTAAATTTTCAATCGGACGGAAATCATCCAAAAATATATAAAAATTGAAAACCCATCTGCACAAAATACATAGTCTAGGTACTTTTACTACAATTTTCGCATTTCATTGCTGACCTTTTTCTCTCTCACCCCTTCCCTTAGTTACGTGTAACATTCTTTTTGGCCCGACGATTTATTTTTTCTTTGGTAAGTATCATTTGTGCACCAATTTTAATGTTAAAATAATTGCATAAACAAAATGAATACAATTCCTACTTAGGAGTTCTAATTTCTAATCCGCAGAAATATATCAATTTTATATTGTTAAACACATTTGTCTAAACCTTTCATACACATTAACATCGCACTGATCAAAAACTAATATGCCCTTTGATTGGATGAATTTCACAAACGTACATGATTTTTTTACAAGTAATACATGACGAGAAGAGTTATTATTTCACAGGGTATATATCGTAATTAAGGTGTACTAGTTCTTCATCAAATTCGAAGTATGTAACACAAAATAGATTGTTTGTATAATTTTCGAAGTTTTTCTATGAGTTATGCGGAAGTGCTGATTTGTAAACTTATATGGAGTGATTGTATTGGACCTACAAATTCGCCTATTGTTATTTATTTTCAATTCTCAACTATGTGGTTTAGTGTTATTCACGTGTTCATGACAATTGATAATCTTATTATATTTAACTTTCTTTTTCAAGATAAGTTAACTGTATTCTAAGCACGACCTAATAATATTCATAGTCCGAATCATTTGCAAAGTAATGTATTCAATTACATAATTATCAATAAGTTTGCACAAGACATAGATGCTATTTTTAACATTTGTTGTCCGTGTGTTAATCATGTGGTATTCTAAACCTATTGTGAATCTCCCAACATTATAACAAACAACTAATTATTTAAATGATACACAAGCATTTAAATAATGTAAGGAAACGTGCAAGATTAATCAAGAAACACAAGAATTAATAAACTACTTGTCTTTAAATTAAAAAAATAAAAATAAAAAGGGTTCATTTTCATCCAATACAAATGAGAATTTAGCCTAGCATGATTTCATTATATTGCAAGAAGAATAATGAATAGATATCACTCGGAAAATGAAGGAATGCAAGCGATCTTGATACTCAATTTCAAGGTTGAAGCCTTCAAGTCCTTGATTTAAATAGCCTTAATTTCTTGCTAGGTTGATCTTCTCTCCCCAAAATATATGAATTGGCCTCTTGTTCTTCAATGATGGATTAAGAGGCTAGAGAGAGATCCCTAACATTTGGTCATTTTGTATTTAATAGTAGTCGTATTTATGTCAGAAAACGTCCCAAAACTTGTTTCAAAAGAGTTTCTATCAAAGAAGAGAAGTAGACTCACCTATCGCCCATGGGCATCCCTATTGCGTGCACATGCAGGAAGCATTTTGCTCTCGGATTGTAAACAATAGTGCCTTGCATGAGCAGGACAATTGCCTCGTACGCACGTATGACATTAACATTTTGGGACCAACTGCTTGAACTTCCTCTAGGGAGTTTTTTGATCATTTTTTCATGCAATTTTATCCTTCATCTTTTATTATTGTCCAATTGATCCATATGATCTTCAATCATGATTTTATGGTTCGAATCAACTATTGAATATGTATACTTTGATCCTCAAATTTTGGAAACTATCCATTATTGCCAATTTTCATTCATTTCTTCTAATTCCATAATTTTGTATTGAGTTTTATCTAACAAACAAGATTAACATAAAACTAAGCTATAATTTCATAAAATTAACAACAAATACTCTAATTTAATAATCTAGATAAATGTACACTTAACACTTTTCATTAAACCATCTCAAAATATTCAACACCCTACACATGTAGCCATAAAATGACCACGCCCGTGATTAGGCCAGTCGCTACTCAAAATTGTTTTGAGTAATTGAAACGAGCTCGAGTTTGAGGCCGGGGATTTTAGAAGCACGAACTAGGATTATGGAAGAAGATAACCACATTGCCTATTGATATGATGACATTCAGAAAACATAAAATAACTTTCTTACATTTTTATTTAAAACTGGTGAGGAGAATACTAAGGTTTTTAAAATAAGTTAATTTTTATAATTTAGTGGAGAGAGCGTGGGTGGCCCACGTGGCACATGATTTTTATAACTTTCTTAATTGATTGATTAGTCATAGTCTAATATAATTTCTTTGTCGTTTTATTTAATTAATTTGGGACTTTAAAATTGTTTAATTATCAAAGGTTTTTTTTTTGAGCTTTTGGTATTTATTTCTCAGTCTGTCGCCTTTTGGTTGAATTTTGATAAATTAATAAACACCTTAGGCGATTGTTTTTCAACCTCAAGATACGCTACTCTAACGAATTATATACGTTATGCAATCAATCAGCTACATGTACATCTTTTTTGATATTGCACCATGTGACGACACATGAATAAACTGTTGGATTTATTAATGTCATTTGGACCTACATATGTAATTAATTGTGTATACGACTATTTTAAAGTTGAACACAATTAAAATTATCTAATAAAGAATTAAATCGTCGAGGGTTATGACATCTAAATAAAGTGTGTGTCGAATTATATGTATAGAGACCGAAATTCTTTAGAATTGTATTTCATGATGTGCGAAATACTTATATATATATATATATATGATCCCCAATTCATATGTAACTTCTCATTCTTTGGGTTATCTCATTAATACAAGAATACAAGAGAAAACATATTGAAGAGTAAGATCCAAAATCCACAATAAAAAATCAAGAATTACGATCAAGAATCAAGAAGAATAATTGGAGCAATTAAATTAAAGAATAAGACAATCAAGATTTTGGAGTAAGAGCCAAAATCAATATCAAGAACTCAAGAATCAAAAGAGCATATCTTCAAGATTAAAGATCATGTATTAAAGCCAAAATCAAGATCCGATATTAAGCTATGTTTCACATTATTAATTTTCTTGGTGATTTGACATGGAGGATCTTGGCAATAAAGAAATTTAAATTTTCAAGTTTAAAGTTTCAACATGAATTTTTTTTTTTTTAAACACACTTTTCCGCTCTACATTTTTTGAATGAAATGTACCCAAAGGTGTGAACCTCACAATGTACACTTAGCATTATTCATATGTAATATCATAGATTTTTGCTACGCAGGGAAAAGACAAACGACTAATTTCTATTAATGAAAAACTAAGCTAAACTAGGCCCTTCTTTGAGCTCCTTTTTTTTTTTTTGGGTAATTAGCGCATAACG
>CAIGRP010118000.1:0-12545 GCA_903798385.1 Fraxinus cuspidata
TAAACCAAACCCTTCAATTCGAAGATTTCATTCGTACAAAAATCAGCTCGGCTCTTTCTCTCCACGTGCGGCCGTCGACGACGAGAAAATTTAGGTTTAGAAAGATCTCCAATAGTGTGAAGGCTTCATCGACGTCTGTACGGCTGCAAGTGAACCTGTCATTCACCCGAAAACTCAATACGGCCCTTTCTCTTGCTGTCAACGGCAAGAAATTTGGAGAACCCAGATCTCCTACAGCATGAAGGCTTCGAAGGAGTGCGTGCTGCAAGCATTTGCAAGGGTTTTGTGCAATGTCTTCGTAATATACTGCTGAAGTTATATATGTAGGTGTAGATCTGCAAATGTTTTGAACCCCCTTTTAGTGTGATTTTTTGTTCAGGTTGATGAACAATTTTGATTATGTATGTTCTTCTTTGTTGGCGTTCGAATCCATAAATTGGATTTCCTTTCCAGTTTATGCATTTTTCGTTCATTCCCAGTTGATGTATTTGTTCATTCAATTGGATTTGAAAATGTATGTTCGTTTCCCATGTTGATATCGAATATCACCACTGCAGTTGGATTTGAAAATGGGATGAAAGAATCTTGAATGTCTATTGCATTTGAGCTTCCAGTTTTTTGAGCAACAAGTTTATGGAATGTGTAGATGGCAAACTTAGTTGATTAAGTTGTAAATTCTAAGTTCAGTTGAGATGCCCAAGATTAGCAACAACCAGTTGGAACCAACATACACAGAATTAGACTTAACTGAAATTCCTCTAAATGTATTTCATTTGCTGCAAACAAACTTAGGCCCGAATCGTTTGTCTTCTGTCAAATATAACATTGTGATAGAGTTTCAACTAGTTACATTGCAACATCCAAAATTCAGACACTGGCACTTCACCAGTTAAATTACAAAATCAAAAGATCTCCCAAAAATCTGTCAAATATAACATTGTGATACAGCTTCAACTTGTTATATGGCAGCATCAAAAATTAAGACACTGACACTTCACCTGTTAAATTACAAAATCAAAAGTTGTCTCCCAAAAATTTGATGGTTCATTGCAAATTTGTTATAACTTCATTGCTGTCTTGTGTCCCAAACGCTTGAGGTGGTGGAGGAGATGATATGCTCATCACTTGATCCTCCTCCACTGGCAAGTTGTTAAAGACATTGTCTTTGGAGAAAGTAGGCCTATTCGAAGATGCCGAGTTCAACGTCACCTACAAGAGTCAACATTAACATTGTAACAGGTGAATAATGTTTATGTGATAACTGAATTATGAATTGAACAACAAACCTTATTACGACCCTTTGATTTTTTCTTTGTCGTCTCTAGCGAACTTTTTATTTATAGTTTCTTTGCAGCGCCTTTACGTTTTGTACACTTTGGATCGAAAATGTTGACGCCTTCTATGTTGCCTCCTCCAATTCCATGGGAGGCCAAGTGATTACTTTTTGCATTTAACAACTCATTAGTTTGAAATTCAATCCACCCCATAAGCTGCTTTGAACGTTCTTCATCAACTGCAACCAAGTCTGCCATCTTGGTTAAAGCAACACACAACTGCTCATATCTCAATTGCTCAAGAGTACTAACTAAACCATTATATGTTGTTGCGACCCGCGTGTATGGTCTACTCATGTGTCTCCTCCATCTCCTTAAAATATACTTCTCAGGAAGTAATGACATCTCATTCTGAAGTAAAATCGAGATAGCGTGTTTGCAAATGATACCTCAAAATTCAAACAAATGACAGTTACACACAATCTCGCAATTGTCTCTACGAAAAAAAACTATAAATATTTTTGTCCTCCTTCCTTCGTTAAGGATGATATATTCACGAACCTCATACTTCGTTATCCCGCCAAAGTTCTCTGCAGATAATATGTCACAGTAAACCTTTCCAGTGATTTCTTCTTGGAATTCGTTGAATTTAGAAATTGTGTACATTTCTTGAAACTGCTTCTCTATCTCATACTTGGTAGCACAGGGAACCATTTGTGAGAATGATCTAAAATCAGCTTGAAATTCCTTCTCAACTTTACTTCTCAAAGCCTGCTTGTACTGCTCCACGAATAGCTTTAAAGATGTCTTCAAGTGCATATAGCCATCGAAGAATGCATTCATGCTCTCACTCAACTGGGTAGTCAGCATACCCGCCCATAATGTAGTTCTCAAGTAGCATGGTACCTAACAACTTCGGTTGTCATAAAGTCTGCTCAATTAAACATTATCTTGCAAATGTAAACGGTCAAGCATGTTCGCCCAACCCTCTTCAAATTCTTTACAAACTAATGTATCATACACTAAACCATGTATGGCATACAGTATTGCACCTTTTTCACGATGATCGTCGAACTTTTCTGGCAACTTCTTTAGAATATGCCACAAGCACCTATGCTTACTGTTGGGGAAAATAATTTCAATAGCATTTTGCATAGCACGATCTTGATCTGTACTTACTCCATCGGGAGCTTGACCATGCATGCACTCAAGCCATATCCTGAATAACCAAATAAATGTATGCGTGTCTTCGTTTGAAACCAATCCACAACCAAATAAAGTTGATTGCCCATGGTGATTCACCCCAACGAACAGAGCAAAAGGCATATCGCACTTGTTTGTTAGGTAAGTAGTGTCAAAAGTCACTACATCACTGAATTCCTTGTATGCTAGTCTACATTTGTTGTCCACCCAAAACACATTCCTCAACCGAGAATCCTCATCAAAGTCCATACTGAAATAAAAACCCGGACTGCATGTTTGTATTTTTGAGAAGTAAGCCTGTAATGCAGCAGCATCTCCTTCACCAAGTCTTAAACACCGCACTTTATCAACGAAATTTCTTCAGTCTTTCTCAACACAAGTCATGTTCTCAAATCCATCCACCTCCACTACAGTTGAGTTATAGCTTTTTTGCAATGAGATTCCCTCTATATCATTGACCTCAAGCCGTCTTTTAACACGTGCACTAGGTTCACGATTGTATTGATACAGCCTAGATTTAGATGAGCTTGTCTTATGGTTATGCTCCAACTCCACAACATTTATTCACCATATTCCACGAACATCAGAACACGCTGTCAACCTAGCTTTGCACCCCGTTTCAATCATTGGTGGAGGCTTCAAAGAAGTACTCTTACTAATATTTCATCGACCTTCTCGACTACAAGTAAAACTCACATATTGAACGACCCCGTCATCACCATTCTTAGTGTTTCTTTTTCTAACAGGAAACCCTATTTCATAAGCGTATTTTTTATAGAATTCAAATAAGTCCTTCTCGCTGTCAAATTTCATACCAACCTTCGGAACGTTAATCTCATTTTCAAGTCCTAACATATCATCAGGCAAACAATCATCACCCAAAACCTCCAATGAGTACACCTCCATTCTTGTACGCAAGCAAGTAAACAGTTCAGGTTTATTTTTTCCATGACTAATAAGCTTAAGGAAAGATGTAGATCATTTTCACACATTTAATTAGCTGAAATTTCATTTATATTCAAAATATTGCATTCCATTTGAAAAGGCAGTAAGTTTTACCACTGTTAGCATCGCCTTCCACCATGTTGTCACGCGCCTATTCAGTTTCTCGGTTACTCTGGGTGTGCTTATCTGTAGGGATGTAGGAGATGAAGAAAAACTTATAAAGGGTGTCAAGGAGATTTTCAATGTGCATATAGGCTGAAAAAAAATAAAAAATTTCTCATAAAAAGGAAACATAACTATTTCACCATTGTTGTCGTCCTCGCCGTTGACTTCATCGACGTCCACAGCGGAAAGCCTCCAAAAAGTTCACTGCTACTTGGTCGCATTTCCTCGACGGTTTCCCTTCTGTGTCGTCTCTCGACCCACCTTCTCATTCACCGGTGTCCGCACCGGAAAACATCGACAGAAATCCGAGCTACTGGGTTGAGAGTTGTTTTACGGCTTCTCTCCTCTTTCCAATCGTCTTCGGCTTGAACAGGGGAGGCGGGAAATTTGAAGAATGGGGAGAAATGTGAAGGAAACTAGGGTTTTAATTTTGGGTTTTATAAAAAAAAAAATTCAACGAGGTTTTGAACCAAAATATTGCCAGCTCAGCATTATGGATACCATGATGTATAATGTGATGCACTAGTAGCAATTTCCAAAATAATATTATATCTAAACAAAATTTTTTTCCTTTTCCAACCATACATTTTTCAAAAAATTACTATTCCTCTCTATATAATTTGAAAAAAGGAGCCCAAACAGGGGCTAAATTCAATTTTCCGATGGCATTCATAACTACAATGCTGGCGTGGAGTGTGGTCAAGTTTAGAGATACATGTCGCCGAAGGAGCTGTGGCATGTTTTGGTTGCGATCAAATGGGGCAAGGATTATTTGCTCAAAATAGTTTCGCAATCCAATCATATTTTTATTAAGGTATATATTAATCAAAAGGGTAATTAATACAGAATGTTCTTACATTTCACTATTATTGTGCAAAAACTTCATTAACTTCCATTCTTTGGTATTTTCACCTTTTTTTCCACATTTCATTGCGTCAAATGTCATTTTCATCTATTTTCTCAATTAAAAACTGTGAAATGACGAATATATATTTATGTAACGAAAATAAAAAGAATTAATTACAATTATAGTTCCATTTTTTTTACAAAGTGCAAACGAGTCACAAATAAATTTAAAAAAGAGTAATTAGCACATAATATCCTTATTTCACTATTATTGTGAAAAAAGACTCATACATTTCTTTTTTAGTATTTTCACCCTTAATTACACTTTTAATTGTGCAAACCATCATTTCTATCCACTTTCATCAAATCTCAATAAAAGATTCGAAATAACGAATATACCCTCATATTTAAATAAATAAAAAATAAATAACTAATTGCAATTATAGTCCTATTTTTTTTTATAAAAAAGCGAAAATCAATCCCAAATAAATTATTAAAAAATTTAAAATTAATTATTTTTTTAAAAATATGTGCAAACGAGTCTAAAATAAATTATTAATAATTTATTGGGGACTCGTTTGCTCTAATTTAAATAAATTGGGACTATATGTGCAATTAATTCTTTCTTCTTATTTTTGTTTTAATTAAATAGAAGGGTATATTCATCATTTTATAGTTTTAAATTGAGAAAATGAATTAAAATGACATTTGCACAATGAAGGGTAGAAATAAGGACGAAAATGCAAAAAAAATGAGGTAATTACGTTTTCTACAATAATAGTGAAATGTAAAAACGTTATGTACTAATTACCTTTTAATCAAATTAATTGCAACTTATATAATACAAACAAGCAAATATGTACATGTATACATGGATATAAATTAGTGTTGCCGTCAATTTGAGAAAAGCTTTAAAGGATCAGTCATATATGCATAAGTGATAGAACTTTTCACTTAAATCACGATACCTCTTATTATTTGAATGGATGACGGTCCATGGTTCTACCATGTGTAGGGGTGAGTACGAGTTGGTTTGGGTCGGGTTCGAGCCCTATCCAAGCAATTGAATTGGATCGATTTGGTAGTTCTAAGGTGTTTTTTCCCCTTTAAAATCATTTTAAAATCGCCTATAAAGATTTAAGTTTTCAGGTTAAGAAATCCCAATCTGAAAACTAAACCGCCTAGTTGTGAGCAGTGAACTCGATCCAAACTATTCGAGTTGGGTCGGTGGCCCACGCCTAACTATGTGGACATATATGAGCATCCTATTGAAGCTTCTTTGTCAATATGCGTTAAAGATCGGCATAGATTGTTGTTACAAGGTCTTAAAAAAAGACATTGAAAATTTGAATCGAAACACTATAATGGAAAGAAGGAAACATACGACTGTGAAAATTGAAGGATTATATTTAAAGTGTGTAGTCTTTTTTTATATTTATCGAATGTTCCATATCGCGAAATCCTATTTCTTAACATATTAAATTGGATTTGATTCTAAAAACAATGGCACATATTTTATAACTTAATCTAATGAATGTCTTCTTATTTGTACAGTGTTCAAGAGATAAATTTTGTATACTAAGTTGGTATCCGATCAGCTTTTCCACCTCGATTTCGACAGTGAACTTGTGAGTAGGGCTAAGCGTGGGTTGGATTGGATTGGTTTTGAGTCCAACCCAAACTCAACCCAACATGTTCGATTTGACAATAGTTCAAACCGAAATCAACTCATTCACGGTTGAAATCCAATCCAATTCAAACTGACCAAACTCGGGTTGGTTTAGGTTGGGTTGATTGGTTTGGACTTGAGTCCAATTCAAGTTGGACACAATTATTTTTTTGTTGAACAATTTTTTTATGGGCCCAATGATTGAGACATTTTTTCGTTGAATTTAAACAATTTTTTAAAAATTTGACACCATTTCAATTTGGACCAATTTCAGTTACATTATTTTTAAACAATATCTCAATAATTGATAATATCTTTAAATTTAAATAGTGAGAATTATGTACTCCAATAAATTTTTTTATTATTTTTTCGCTCTTTATGTTGCATCACCGGATTTATAATGCTTTAAGTGAAATCTTCTTCCATAATACATGAAAAAATAAATACCATATGCTTACAGGTTACACCATACAACTTCTTTAAGTTGGATGATTAACTAGCAATTCTTTAAATTATAAATTTAGCAAACACTACATTGTAATTGTGAATCTAATTCTTCAATTCAAGTGTTTAGTAAAAAATTATGTCAAAAAATCGAGCCGAGAAGTTGAGGCATGAGCAGCATTGAGAGGAACCAGAGACAAAGGGCAAAAGAGACATGAGACAGATGAGAATTTTGATCATTATGTTTTATGTTTTTGGTTTTAAGTACTAATTTTCTTTTTAAATTTTTTTAGTTTATTGGGTTGGGTTGGGTTTTAATAGATAATTCGGAACCCAATATAATCTAAATTTGATTTCCTAACCCAAACCCAATCTAATTGAACTAAAAAACTGATTCGGATTGATTTTTCCCCAACCCTACTTGTGAGGACAACAATTACCAAATTAAAAGCCGAACTAATCAACGATCAGGCCAATTGGGCCTAAGACCGTTGTCATCCGAAAAACATCATCATTACCTTAAGCCTTGATCGCGTAAACGGTCATTCCTAATGCAACACGTGGTACTCGTTGTCGATGCACCTCACTTTTAACCAATTGGAGACCAACAATGATCACATGTACCTAGGTACCATCATGGCCTGTTTGGTCAACCTCGGCTAATCAATCAAATGATTTAAAACTGAATGGTGGCAAGCACTTCAAGAACAATATTGTAGCTAATATGATCTTGGACGTCCATATTGCCCATTGTAAAGACCTCTAAGTAGGGCCAATGGTCCCCCAAGGGACCGGCTTAGTGTATTAAAAAATATATATATATATATATATATATATATATATAGGGAAGAATTCCCATATATTTTATGACCAATAAATAATATGTGACCTAAATTTTGAGTTATAGTTTATAAAATTTGTCATTTGTGGCTGATAGATAAATCGTAATATATAATTTTTTTATTTGTGAACGGGAAATAAT
Organism: Fraxinus cuspidata; assembly: GCA_903798385.1. NCBI lineage: Eukaryota > Viridiplantae > Streptophyta > Magnoliopsida > Lamiales > Oleaceae > Fraxinus > Fraxinus cuspidata. The sequence continues at coordinate 7,529 of CAIGRP010118000.1, forward strand.
ATGTGACCAATAAATAAGTTGTGACCCATAAGTACGTACCTATGACCGTTAATTATATAATTGTGACTTTAATATATTTAATTAATAAAATATATATATTTATTTATTTATCTATCTCATGAGTTTTGAATTTTGAAACTTTAGACCTAAAAATTGAATTATCCATAGTTAATACCTGAGTTGTGAATTTTTCCCTTAACTTTAAAGAAAAATATGAACTATTGTAGTACTATATTCCGACTATTACTCGTTATCAAACATGCTTGTGAAAGATTTCTATTCATCATTTCATTTTCTAGTTTTTTTTACCAGCTGGGAATAATCTTATCCATTTCAACAATTTTCACATTGTAGTAGGTTGATTCAAGTGTCGAGTTCACAACTATTGGGCTCCTCTTTACTAAAGATATTTCCACTTCAATTATATTTCTGACTGTAAACAAGATAAATCACAAGTTTGTGAGAGAATTTGTGCACTTGATAAAACAAGTCGCATGTGATCTACGTAGTCTCGAGTACAATAGATAGATCAATATTCAATGCCAATAAAAGGAAAGTTGCACAAATCAAATAATTGTCGAAAGAGAAAACAACATTTGAAAAATGTGTTCATGAGGTTCCAGTGAGTTCAAACACTTGTCAATACATAAAACCAATAATGTCGCACTTTGAATCCCATGTAAGGATTTTTAATATATCATGTAGGCTTATATGTGAATTATTGTGTATTAAATTAAAAGCCATCAATTTTGGTTAAGCTCATTTAAAGTGATCTAATAAAGTTTGGGTATTTTGGGTTTTAAACCATCCATTTAAAATGTGGGCCTTTATGTGTAGAGTTCATGTATGTTTCTATTTTCATGATGGGTCGAATTAGGTTAAAATGCCGTTAGTATATATATACGGTTATGGTCCCCAGATCATACGTAAATTGTTCATTCTGTTCTGACCCTCATCATCAGAGAGAAATAAAGGAACAACGTATTAATTTGGAAGACTAAAACCACAAGATCCATTCATTGCATTAACCATGTTTGTTTTAGAAACACTTCCGCTTTGATTCATGAATTTTTGGTGATCCAACATGAAATATCATTGTGACGGTAACGATTTTCCCTACAAGTGGTATCAGAGGCGGTTCATGTTGAATAATTGAGAAGCGAAAATTTTAATTTGATTCTTGTGATAATTTCATTATTTTCGAATTTAGCAATTTCAGAACTAGTTTTGTTAAATTTGAAAATTCTTAGGTGGTCTTCCATGATTTCAGTTCAGTTTTTTTTTATTTTTTCCCTTTTACTGGCTGCGCTGCTTAGCTACAGTGCCGACGAGCATGCGCGCTGCCGCGAAAGATGCACCGCATGGTGCTGCACAGTACGCAGCACTCACCGCTGAGGTATATGTAGCGGCGATCGCTGCTTCAGTTACTAGGGGCTGCGCCGACAAGTGCCGCCCTGGGATCCTTCCCCATTATTTTTTTAGGGTTTTGGGTGGATTTTTTTGGGGGCGGGACCTAGGCTGAAAATTAGATAATTTCAGGTCATTGCTTGCAATTTAAGATTAAGGTTGGGGTTGCAATTTTTAAAATGTGTTTTTTAATAATTCAGCACCTAAAGTTTAAAGTTCATCCATATTGGGCTTTTAAAATTCTGAGTTTAATAATTCAGTCCATGAAGTTTGAAAATTAATTAATTAAGGCCATTAAATTTCTGAATTTTGCAATTAAAACCCTCAAAGTTTTTTTAATTTGTTCAAATTGGCCACTATAATTTTGAATAATTAATTTTTGAGAAGTTTTGGATAATTAATTTTTGATCCCTAAAAATTTTGGTTTATTAACATTTCCTAAAGCTTCAAAATAAATAAAATATGTAAATTCGGTGATTTTCTTTTCAAATTTTGGTATAAAGGACTCTTTTGAAATGTATAATATTCGAAAGTGATTTAATTGAAGCAACATATTGTCAAAGCAACATCTCTTGTGGAAATTAATTGACTTAGAATATTAAAATGTGTTTGTGTGTTTTATTCATGCGAATATTTGATCGGTCTAAATGAAGTGTTTGGATGAATTGCACATGCACCTGTGCTGATAAATATGTGGCGATTATTTGGTTTAATGTGTGATCAATAAATCGGTCTAAAGAAATGTTTATTATCAGTGTTTGATTACTATACCAAGAGTACTACTTACAAGTCAATATTTCTGTCTAAAGACTAAATATTGATGTTGTGTTATCTTGTGATGGGCCCTACAATTATTTGCATATTAAGGATATTTATGTGAGCTAATTGTTCTCTAATTCAGTTTCAGGTTCTGCTGCTAATATCTCTACTAGCATCAATTCAATTTCAATACTTAATGACACCAACTTCAAGGCATAGCAAGAGAACGTGATGATTGTTCTCGAAGTCATGGATTTGGACCTTGCTTTACAGGTCGATCAACCTATTGCATTTACTAACAAGAGTACTTATGATGACAAGAGAGAGATGAAAAAGTGGAAATGTTCGAACCACATAAGTTTAATGGTCATAAAGTGGGTTATTCTAGAAGCGTTTCGGGGCACTATGTCCGATAAGGTGACAACGGCTAAGGGTTTCCTTAAGAACCTTGGGAAGAGGTTTTCCAAGAATAAAAAGGCTGAAACTAGTACACTCTTGGAAAACTTTATCTCAATGAGGTACAAAGGAAAATGAAACATACGAGAGTACATTATGGAAATGTTTTACATTGCTTCAAAACTAAAGGTACTCAAGTTGGATTTATCTGAAGACTTGTTGGTGCACTTGGTTCTTATATCCATTCCGACACACTTCATTTAATTTAATGTGAGCTACAATTGTCAAAAGGACTCATTGTCCTTTAATGAGCTCATCTCACACTGTGTCCAAAAAGATGAAAGATTGAAACATGAGAAGACAGAAAGTGTTCATTTAGCTACCACCTCCAAGGGCAAAAGGAACAACAAAAGGAAAATTGATAAGGAAGCCGCGGGAAAGAAAAATAATATAAGGAACAAATTGAGGGTGGTTGTTTTTTCTGTGGAGCTGCAGATCATAAGAAGAAGAACTGAACCAACTATCATGTATGGCGTGCCATAAAAATATTATTCTTCATTTGGTTTGTTCTGAGGTTAATTTAACTTTGGTATCTAGACATACATGGTGGATAGATTCTAGTGCAACAACTCACCGTGTCTGTGAAGGGTTGCCTGAGTTGCCGAAAACCAAGTGATGATGAAAGATACATCTATGTTGGTGATAACAAGATGGTGAAGGTAGATGCAATAGGAAAATTTAGATTATTGTTAAAGACTGAATTTTATTTGGATCTTAATGAAACATTTATTATACCGCCTTTTAGACAAAATTTGATTTCCATTTCTGCTTTGGATAAATCTGGTTACTCTTACTCATTTGGGAATGGAAAATTTAATTTGTTTCATGATTCAAAATTGGTTGGTTCTGGTTTTTATCAGGTTATAATAATCTTTATTTAATTGATATGATTGCTTCTTTNATGATTCAAAATTGGTTGGTTCTGGTTTTTATCAGGTTATAATAATCTTTATTTAATTGATATGATTGCTTCTTTTAATAAATCTTTGTATGTAAGTACTCGAGTTTAAAGCGAAAATTAACTGGCGAGAATTCTGCCTCGTTATGGCACAAGAGATTAGGTCACACCTCCAAAAGGAGAATTGTGAGACTTGTGTCTAACGAAATTCTTGATCCCCATGACTTTATAGATTATGACATGTGTATTAAATGTATAAAGGGAAAACAAATCAATAAAATGAGATTTCAAGCCAACATGACTTTAGATAGCTTAGAAGTTATACATACGAACATTTGTGGACCATTTCCTACGACTTATTGAAATGGTCAACAATATTTTATAACGTTCATAAACGAATTTTCTAGAGATGGCAATGTATATCTCATTTATGAAAAATCATAGTCACTGGATGTGTTCAAAAACTATAAAACTGAAGTTGAGAACAAACTCGACAAAAATGATTAAAAGCATCAGATCTGACTGTGGTGGTGAATACTGTGGCAAATATGATAGTTTAGGCAAACAACGTCCAGTACCATCTACTAAATTCTTAAAGAAATGCGGTATCCTCCCACAGTACACTATATCGGGTTCGCCTACTATGAACGATGTTGCTGAAAGACGAAATAGAACGCTTAAGGACATGGTAATGAGTATGATTACCCATTCTACCTTGCCAAATCACTATGGGTGAAACATTAAAGACCGTAATGTATATACTCAACAGAGTTTTAACTAAGGCCAATGATAAAATCTCAACAGAAATACGTTAAAATTCTTTCAATTGCCATTGAAAATGATCAGGATATCAAGAAGCAACTCCGAATTAAAAAAATGTCATTTATCTCCCTCTGAAGGTCAACAACTTGTTCCAGAAAACAAACTCTACAGCATCAAAAATCAATTCCATTAAGAAGATTCACTAGAGAGAAGGGAAGTACGGTTTTGGATGATTATATCGTATTTTTGCAAGAAACATGAAGTTGACATTGGGGTTTTGGAAGATGATCTGATCAACTTCCTTCAAGCCATGTAAAGTTTCTAACTCTCAAAGTGGCTCGATGCCATGAATGAAGAGATAAAGTCCATGAAGGACAACGACGTGTGGGACCTCATTCCATTGCCTGAAGGTACGGAATTCATTGTTTGCAAATGGATATTTAAAACCAAGAGGAATTCGGAGGGTAATGTAGAGAGGTATAAGGCCCGTCTTGTAGCAAAGGGCTTTATATAGAAAGAATGCATCGATTATAAAATGACTTTCTCTCCTGCTTCTTCGAAAAACTCTTTCAGAATTGTAATGGCTTTGGTGCATTTCGATCTTGAGTTACATCAGATGGATGTTAAGAGAGTATTTCTCAATGTTGATATTGACGAAACAATTTATATGGTGCAACCAGAAAACTTTGCGTCGGATGATGCAAAGCAAATGGTTTGTAAACTAAAGAAATCCAT
>CAIGRP010118001.1:0-13962 GCA_903798385.1 Fraxinus cuspidata
TAATAGTTTATTATTAATAACTAAACAATATTTTATTATTAATAAACTCTTTTTTCGTGAATTTTTTAAGTTGATTACAAAAAAAAAATAATTGTTTATGTGATATTTATATTAATTGTTTGTTTAAATTTAAATTTTAATTGTTAATTGAATATTTCATTATTTATGCAAATTGTTTATTCAATATTTAATTATTTATTTACTATTTAATTGTTTTTGTAATTGTTTACTTTAATTGTCAACTATTTATTTCAATTAAATATTAAATAAATAATTAAATATTCAAGAAAAAATTAAACTATAATTAATATTACATAATAAAATTAAAAAAGAGTTTAAATTTAAATATTAAATAAACAATTAAAATAATTAATTTAAAATTAAATAAATAATTAAGATAAATAATTCAATAAACAGTTAAATTAAATAGTTAATATTAATTAAACAATTAAATAACTCATGTAGGGAAAAAAAAAAAAGATGTCTGGGTCATCTGGGTTAACTGGGCGCCCTGTGTCTGGGCTGTCTGAACCCCGATAGCCCTGGGGGTCTTGATCCAGATGGGCCAATCTAGATGGTCTACAACATTAATTAATGTATAATTTATTTATCTACAACAATTTCTACAAAGATTATACAACAAATCAACACAAAACATGCTTTATTTATTCAATAAACATACAAACATGCTTTATTTACTCAATTAATGTATATAAAAGTTATTTGTTCACGTTCTTCAGTTTGATAGTAAATCTCCGATTTGGTTCGTCGATTTTTTGGCCGTATGGGTCGCCGATTTCTCCACAGTTTTTCTCTCATTTCTCTCTTCCAAATGGCGTGAGGGTAAAAATGGTTTTTCATTGCCTTGTAAGTGTTTATTATTTTTTCCTTTTTTTTTACATGGTCAACGGCCATTGTGGACCCGACCATCTTCAACTATTTCCTCTTTCAAGCTTAGCAAACATGCTATCTTTAACTTCAAAACATTTTGTTTTTTAGGTGAATTCCTTCTGGTCTCAATTTTTTCTAAATATATTATTGGATGAAAAAGTTTATTGTATTTTAAATTGACAAATAATAGAGTGTCATGTACCATTATATAATTCATTATTTAAACATTGATATACATGTATCAACGATATTTCAACTTGACGAAAAATGTCTATTTAGAAAAAGATCATGAGATAGGTATATCAGAAACAATTGATAGGCATTGTTGTCCGAATGTAATCTCCCTCCACTTTTACCACTTTTTGTTTTAATGTAATATTTCGTGATAAAGTAGTAATCAAAATGGTGGAATGTTACTTTTGAATAATTAAACCCATGACATATTTTATCAAGTGCCTATGTGACCTTATACTGTCTATATAGACCAACGTTTACAGTACAATTGGACACCATTCACACAATGTCAAAATGGTGACACAAACTAAAGATTGGGGACATGAATGCGAGCTTGGAAACTTTTGGCGACTCCAAAGGAATTTACAATTTCTTTATCTTAAAAGTTTTTTCTCTTTTCTTTTGTTTTTTGTTATGGAAGTTGGAGTTAATAATTTACAAGTATATTTTTTGAGCTTAGCAAGCATTCTTTTTTTTTTTTTTTTAAGATTTTCCTTTTTCTCTCCTTTCTGGTTTTCGAAGTTGGAGATGAACAGGGGCGGGCCCAGGGGACGGGGGGTCCTGGGGTCACATGACCCCACAACTTTTGAGATTTTTTTTTGATGAAGTCATGTTTCGTATCGATTGAAATCATTTAGTTTCAATTGTTAATAAAAAATAACATATTTCATGAAATCCATAACTGTTTAATTTTATCAAAATTTACTAAAAATTTGATTTTAATCTCCATCAAACATGGGCAAAATCACAATAAATTTAAATTTTTCTCTTATTTCTTGCTCTCTTTTACTTATTTCCTCACGCCTTTTAACAAAATCTTAATTCTTCTAATTTTTTAAAATTTGTATATAATTTATCTACAAATTTTCACTTTCCAATCAAATTTTCAAGTAATTAGAATCTAAAATTGCATTTTCTCATATCAAACTGTGTATATAAAATGTGTCTGAACTCATTATATCCAATTTGACTTATAATTAACGAATTATGTTTATTTGATTGATTATTATTATTATTGAATATTAGTTATGTGTTTTTTCTTTCGATTAATTGAATTGATTGTTTGTATCAAATGCATTATAAGATTTTTAAACGTAAATATAATTATTAGTATTGAATATTAGTTATATGTTTTTCCTTTCGATTACTTATATTGATTGTTTGTATCAAATACATTACAAGATTTTTAAACGAAAATATGTATTTTCTTGTGATGAACAAAATATTTATAAAATGATTCTTCGAAATCAAATGGATGTAAATGATTATTAATGAAGAAATATTTTTCTAAATGTAAATCTGCATTGTCTCAAGTCAAGTATGAATCATTCAAAAATAAAAAATAAAGTATTTGATTTGTATAGAGTTTGATTGTGCCCATCTACTTAAAATATCTGTGTCCGCCCCTGGAGATAAATATAGGATTGACATAGTTCAACTTGAATTGATTCTCAAAAGAATAAGATTACTATATTTGGCAGTGCATTACAATTGGTAATCGGAATTTTTGGAAGTAAATGACCTTAATCATTTGAAAAAATTGAAAAATGAGTGATAGATAAGTAAGTAATACTTGTGGATCTCTTGAAAATGTATATAAAAAGATATTTAAGTGTTTGTACATAAGCCAAACATTGGCTAAATTCAATTCTTCATAGAAATGATAAGTTAAATATTTCATTAGTCACGAAACTTATACTTTCGTCACACTTTACTCTAAACTTTGAAATACTTTGAATGGTGACTGAACTTTAACATGTTGCACTCTATTACTCACTCACCGTATTTCAGTAGTAACTGAACTTATATATTCATCATGCTTTAATGAACATTAAAATACTTCAGAGTTGTCGCTGAACTTTACTCACTTAATACAATTGTTCGCATACAGAAAAATTTTAATTTTGTTTTTATATGGATAAAGCACATCCATCGGCATCACCTATAGTTATTCGATAATTTGATGTTAAAAAAATATATCAATTACATCCAATTGATTATTGAGAAACTGTTCTTGATCATGAAATATCATATCTTAATGAAGTTGGAGCGTTAATGTATCTTACAAATTGTACTTGATCAAATATTAATTTTTTCTATAAATCTTCTTACAAAATATAGCTTTACACCAACTTAAAGACATTGAAATTGTGTTAAACACATTTTTCATTACTTGAGACATACTATTTTCTTCTAAAAAATTGAGATCTTTTTTAGTGACACGTGCAGATGTAAGTTATCTTACTGATCCATGTAAAGTTAAATCGCAAATAGGATACGTGTTTACACACGTGGTGGAATAGTTATATCATGAAGATCCATGAAGCAAACTTGGATAGCAATATCTTCAAATCATATTGTATTTCAATCCACGGGGCAAGTTGAGATGTGCATAATTGAGGAAAATGACTTATCATATATAAGTATCGTGCGACTTAGCTTTAACAAAAGACAATCTAACAATATTTTATGAAAATAATGCAACTTGTATTGCACGACTCAAATGAATGTTATATCAAATGAGACAAGACAAATTATAACTCTCCAAAATTCTTGTACACGTGTGAGATTCACTAGACCGATGATATCAATATTCAATAAAATTCCCTCAAGTGATAATATGACCGACTTCTTAAGAAATGCATTACCGATATCTATATTCAATAAATTGGTCCACGAGATACACATAAATAAATTTTCTATTAGCAATAGTAGAAATAAGGAAGGATTTATTTTTGAAGAAAATTTTGAGGATCAATAAAATCAAAATCATAAAAAGAGTACATATGCTAATGTTCATTTATGAATAAAAGAAATATTTTAAAAATCGACCCGATCATCTGTAAGTGTTATGCTTTAAGTCCAATCAATTTTGGATATAAACACTTTTAATATATATATATATATATATATATATATATATAATCTATGCAAATTTATGGCAAGATCTATTATTTAATTGAATTAATATTCTAATAAATTAAGTAATAGAATATGTAGATTCAAGCTCAGTGATCTGTTAATTACAAGGAGTTGTGATTGTAAGATACAAGTTACATATGACTGAATCTTAAATCAACTATTGTCGAAGTAATAACGAGATACGGATATCGTTATTACAGATAGACCATCATGTGTGGCACTTCTTACTTGTGAAGTAAGTAGTTGATCTCGCAAGTTAAAGTGTGGTGACACTTGAATGAACACGTAGATATTTTGTTATAGAACAAAACATTGTAGTCGCGTTGGGGAGATTTCACATGGATAACAATCTGAGTGTTGGTTAATCTCTAACGTTCGGTAGTGAAATTGGTCATTTGACTTGAGGTCATCATAGTGCCTTATATGAGGACAATCATACTTTGGTGATGTTGAATGTTACTCTGCCAAGAGTCGCTAATACAACATCGTTCGGGTATGCCAAGAATCATATGAAGGTTGTGAATGATCAATAGAAGATTCGTCACTCTTAAATAGAAAGAGATTATGATATACATTTTATCCAGTTAAGTTGATAATGAAATCATTGGCAATGTGAACTCATAAATCGAAAATAAGTTTTCGACTTACATTGACTTAATAGTGGGATAAAAGATATGATCGATAATTGAGATTGACGCATATCCATATCTCGTNTTAAGTTGATAATGAAATCATTGGCAATGTGAACTCATAAATCGAAAATAAGTTTTCGACTTACATTGACTTAATAGTGGGATAAAAGATATGATCGATAATTGAGATTGACGCATATCCATATCTCGTAATTGATCGGATCATATTGACAAAGTGATTATAGTTTTACGGTAAACGAACAAGTTTGATTTTATCATACCACATGACATTTTCTGCCACATGTATTGTCTAGACACATTGCTAGATGTCAATCTGAAATGACGAATGTGAATTAGTGATAAGTTAAAAATGAGTGTTTTAATTTATCGACTTTGATTAGACCAAAATAATAATTTACGTCGTTAGATATCGCGATTGAGAACCTAATGGGTTACACACAAAAGAGAATTAGAAGAATGAGATTTACCAATTAATTAATTGATAAGTGTTGGATAATTAATTAATTGGGTTACTTATTAATATGCCCGAATTAATTAATTCATGGACCATATTCAATTAATTTGATCAATTAAATATTGGATCGGGTTAAATTTAAGAGACGGGTCAAGCCCGCTTAGACTTATATTAATAAGCTGTTAGGGTTTGAAAACTGTATAAAAATTATTCATTATTCTTGTTAGTACAAGAAAAGAAAACTATAGTCGTCATTCTTGTTCTTTGTGCGGATTACCATTGGATGCTAGACAATTGGACAGTTTGGATTACAGATCGTGATCATTCGAGTTCAAAAAAAACAAAGGAGTTTGTGAAATTTATCAAATGTATACTTCTTATCACAATTTCTATCTAAACACAATGCAGATCATTGATGAGAATTGAAATTTGATTTATTTTTCACTGTGCATCATCTATCCAAAAAAGTTAAAGAGCCAAGAGTTAAATGGTCGAGTCGGGGTTGACCCCAGAATAAAAATAATAAATAAATAATCTTACATATTACATTAAAAAATTTATTAATTAAAATAGCATCTTGAAATGAATTATTTAACAGTTTATTACTTGTCGAGAAATTTATATCAAGTTGTGACATTCCATGGGCTAAAATAATATTTACAGCCCATATATTGAAAACCCTAATTTAAATAAAAGGCATACATCAATTCGTTTGCGGTGCCTCTTTCTGTTCCATGCGGCTGCCTCTTTCAATTAAAGAGGCTGCTTCTTTTTTCCGTAAGCAATGACTTGGCCAAATAAAGAGTGGACCTACGATGACTACTATGCAATGGAAGAAATGGAGTAAAATGTTATCTTCTTCATCCTAGTTTTTTTTTTTAATCAAAAATATTGTAAACCCCGCAAAAACCATGTCCAGTTCACCGGCTTTTCGGTTAAACCGGACAGTTTTCTGGGTTTTGTACCAGTTTCTTTACATCTGGGTTTTCTACTAGGACCGGACCGGATCGGATTTTGGTCCGGTTCCCGGTTTTGTATTACGATTTTCACTTGTCCCATGTGCTTTGATTGGTCAGTTAACACTTTAACACTATTTTCTTATAGTTTATTATCTAATATTGGTTTTTATGATTTTTGCTATATAGCATAATATATTGAATGAGAGATTATAGGAAAACAATGTTAGAACCGAATTCAAATTCAATTAACCTATAATCGAGCTAGAATTGCTCAATTATTCAATTCTAAAACCTCAATTCAGATCCATGAACCAAATCGAACCAACTAGTTGGGTCCAATTCAAGTGGTTCCAAAGAAGAATGTTTATGTCTAAAGTTATGTGGTTAAATTGACTAGCTCTATCTAGGGTTGGGCGTGTGTTGGGTCAATTTTTTTTTTATCAAATTCAAATTCAAATCCAACCCAACCCAACCCAACATGATCGGTTTGATCTAAACACAAACCAATTACACCCAATTATTGATTTAAATCCTACCCAACCCAAATCGATCAAGCTTGGGCCAGTTTGGGTTGTGGTGGTCAGTTTGAGCTTGGGCCCAACTCAAGTTCGATCAGATTATTTTTTGATGAATTTAGATAATTTTTCAAAGTATGAAATCACTTGAAAACCTATGTTGTTTTTAACACCTGTAAAGAATTCTTTTTGAAAAATAATGTATTGATATTATAGAGCTTTTTTTTTACAATTTTTTGGAATTCTTTCATTTCATTATCATGTCCTTATTTTTTAGTTTATCATCAAATAACTTTACATTTGTATATAGTATTCATGTCTGTCAGTCTATGTACTCCTTCTCTTGTCTCAATTATTGTGTCATTTAGATATTTCTTCCATTTTATCTATTAATTTTTTTAATTTATCAGATTGGATTTGGTTTTAATTCTTAACTCGATACTTAACGCAAACTGGCTTCAAATGTGATTTTCCAACCCAACTCAACCTAATTGAACTTAAAAACCGAACCAAATTAATTTCTTAATTTTCTAATATTATTTGTTATCAACAAATATGAATTATTCTTATTTAAATAATTATTTAATGAAAGGGTACATTAAAAAAATATAAATAAAAGTATATTAATTATATTTTCATAATTTGCATGAAAATGAAAGCAATCTTAATTTTACGGGATGAATTCAATATGTAATACTTCTGAGTCACCTCAAAATGTACGGGTAAAAATTAAAAAGCAAATTGAATATTTATAAATAATTTATGAATATGGAATAAACACAAACTTCTTGCCCCCGTTTTTTTTTTTTTTTTAATTTGGTAGAGACTTAGCTAAGAGGAAGCTGTGCATCCTTTTTGTCCATTCAATGCAAGTGTAATAGATAATCTATTAATTCAATAGGTATCCTAGATTATGAAACATTCTTAAAATGAGGTGAGGGTCCTAAGCTAGTGACGTGTTTGTTTTAACGATTATGCCACTTTTTCATTAGAAATTTGACAATTGCAGCGACAAAAGTGTAGGTGACAGCAGATGATTGACTGTGAAAGTTGATCGCGTTTTAAACAGTTTAACAATAGAATGACATCTGACACTTTAGCATGATTGTTTAATTGGATAAATAGTCAAAGAATAAATGTGGTTAAATGGAAATGAATCTTATGTTTGAGCTCCATTTTTTTCAAAATTTATTTTTTCTAAAATTTATTTTTAATTACATATTCTTCCATAAAATAATTTTACACGTAAGCTCAATTTTTTCCCTAATTTTCAACTATACATTCTCCGAAAATCATTATTTTAAAACTTATTTGTCCTCAAAATAGGACTCGAAGAACAAAATGAAATATGAGATGTTTTCACTTGAAGAATTCCCGCAAAATTTTGCTGTCAGTCATGGAAAAAATATTAAATTAAAATTTTCCAATATTACCTGACACTTTTTTCTATTTTATTTTTATCAAGTCTAAAATTGTCCTTAACAGTGTGAACAATTTTATTTTTCTTTTGGAGTAACGTGCACACTAATTGAGATTTATTAGGCCCTACACGGTTACAGACAATGGATCTGTAATGGCTCCCAGTTCCTCCAGACAAACCCACATTGGTGGTGGTCTGCCAATTCAATTTAATATTTTGAATCATATGCATTTTAAATTTAATATTTCTTTTCCGTCGTGTTGTATCTCTTAAAATTGTTAATATAAAGAATTATAATCTTTATGCTTAACAAGTTAAATTTCAAATTTTGTGGTTCAATACAGTCTATATTTAGCCCTCATTTTGCTTTCAAATTCATTTCAATTATATATTTTATATAATCAACCATTTTTTATTAACCTTTTAACAACTCATTTTTATCAACTTTTATTAAAATTTACTAAAAATTTAATTTTTATCCAATCCAAATAGTGTCTCGCCGTTCGGTTATTTTTGAAATTTTCACATTTTAATCTGATTAAATACATTTTGGGTCACTGAACTTTGAGCAGAGGTACATCTAGGTCACTCTTTTATCAACTTTTATTAAAATTTACTAAAAAATAATTTTTATCCAATCCAAATAGTGTCTTGCCGTTAGGTTATTTTTGAAAATTTCACATTTTTATCTGGTTAAATACATTTTGGGTCACTGAACTTTGAGCAGAGGTACATCTAGGTCACTCATCTTCGATTTGGTGCAATCAAATCACTTAAACTTTGATTTGCAAGCAAATTTGATCATTTAATAGATTGCCTTGTTGATATAACTAAGTTATATACTGACTTGGACATTAAAACTAAAGTATGATTGTCATATATGTTCACGTCACTCAACAATGCATACCACCGATCTAAAAAAAAATTCTTCAAAATGTTAGATAAATGGAAAGCATGTGTTTACATGTCATCTATTGATTATGTCTAATGTCAAAATCATTATATTCCTTCAGTTAAACCAATAGTAGTGAACAAACTGACCACATTTAGAAATCGAAGTTGAGTAAATTGATGATTGCACCAAACTGAAGATGGATGAGTAGATCTATAAGCAAATCGAAATTAGGTGATTCCATTGCGTCAAATTAAAGATGAGCGATTTAGTTGTACCTCCACTCAAAATTGAGTGACATGTAGTGCATTTAATCCCATTTTAATACTATACTGAAAAAAAAAAAAAAATTGGTTTGCATTTGTGTTATATTGTCTTTAGAAAAGCGTAAATAAAATTTCATATCGATTAAATATGTGGTAAATGTTTCGTGCCCTTGTTATAAAATTGACTCATGTGGGCAGTTGAAGAAAATTTGTTTGAAGAACATTTTTGTCCATGACCACGAAACTACGAAATTACCTATCTGAGCCCTAGTTAATAATTAGTCGGCATTGCAATTCAAATAAAGTTGGATGACGCAGGCTCTAGGAATCATTCTAAGAGCCAGCATGAATTATGGTTTAGTCCTTGTCAACGACCCAATTCTCGATCGCCAAAGTTAGATTTGGACGATGGACCCTATTTTTTCAAGTTATTGGGTTTTGAACTGAACTCGTTAAAGCTCTAGTAATACATGACAAATTCCATCGCTCTTAAGCATATGTTTGGTCACATATTTTGATGGATCCATAAATACTATTTGCTATTCACTTATTTATCATTCATTTATCTCTGTTTACTATCCATATTTATGTTTCATTCTTTTTTTATATACTTATTTTCAACAACATTCACATAATAAAATATTTTACAGGTAAATCCAAAAAATTTTCCTACTTTTTAATCAAACGTTCTCCAAAAAATTACCATTTAAAACAAAAAAAAATTCAAAAAAATGTCCACCAAACATGACTTTGAATAAAATGTGTTTTTTTTTTTAAATTCCAAACATTCAATTAGGTGTCATTGCCGCGTTTGCACAAACCCGGCCGATCCAATCTCTCCATAATTTGAATTTTCATTACTGGAACGCGTTGAAATCATGCACAATAATGGCTGCAATCACGGCACATGCAAATGCAAAATAATGATGGTGGAGGGGACACTTGGTTCCGGAGCCTAACCTTCACGTCTACACAAATTCAAGTATATAAACGGCCCACAAGAAGTTACATTTTATTCTTTTAAACAAGCAATGCGTACTTAGCGGTTAAAGGAAATAATCGAGCTATGTGTACACATAGATTTGTCAGATGACAATAGTTTATTGGAGTTTGACCAAAAACATTTTAAAACATTCAATCGGGGATTGCCATATCAGCTCTTGTACATTGTCCCCGACAAATCTGCCTATACAAGGGGTTTATTCCTAAAAGAAAAGATTTTTTTCCCTTCTGAACGTGTTTTGTATGCATGTCATTGAGATAAGGTTTCATAGCGTCAATAGAAGATTTTGGTACGATTGGAAAGTTAAATGAACATGAACGAACATTGTAAGTGTTGTTATTTACATTGCGACGTATGAAAAATGTTGTATCTTCAATAGTGGTATATTGTAAATATAGATTAAAAGCGTTATTACTCGACGGATCTTTAAGAACATCCATCTATTTTTGGTTGATGAATTATGAACCAATAAATCCAATGTGAATATTAATATAAAAGATTCAAATTGTATTGTCCATTTATTTTATTTTGAGCGAAGATGGTTCCAAAAGTGGATGTACAAAAAGATGTAAAAATACATCTTTTTGCATTTTCTGTCGGAAATGTAATTTGCATTTCTTTTACATCTCTCAATTTGAGAGGATTCCAACCAATTTCAAGAGCTTTGGCTTTGGCCCCCATTTTTTCAAAATTATTTTTAAAAAAAAAAATATTTTCAACCATAGATTCTTCCATAAAATAATTTTACATGTAAATCGAAAATTTATCCTTCTTTCTCAATAATCCATTCTTTAAAAAAATCACTATTTAAAAATACATTATCTTCCCAAAACGGGGCTCAAACAGGGATCTATTGTAGAATATCATTGGATCTTAAGATGTATTTGGATAAAAGATTTTAAGTTTATTCGTGATTGTGTGCACTGGATTGTCAAGTTGCTTCGACTAGAAGATGTAGACTGAGTTGTTCCTAGGTAAATTTATATCCACTAATGCGTTGACTTTTAGCATAATAGAATTGTACCGTTGACCAAAAACATTGCATGTGGAAAAATAGAAAAACAAAACAACATATAAATATTATTTTAAATAGGATAATTAGCACGTAACGTCTTTACCTTTGATTATTATCGTGCAAAACGTCACTACCTTTAATTTTTTTAGCATTTCACCCTTAATTACATTTTTTATTGCGCAAAACGTCTTTTTCGTCTATTTTCATCAAACTTCCCTATTTAAGTGAAGGGCATTCTCGTCTTATAACATTTTTCCTCTTTCTTCCCTCCTTAAACTCATTTTCTCCCCCCTTATTAATATATTTTTTCCTCTGAAAAATAAGTATTTTTCGAATAATATCTTTAATTAATTAGTATTATCTAGTCCAGTGTATATAGAAGGTAAGGCAATTACAATTGTAAAACCAAATGAAAGAAATACGTTAGATTTCAACACGCTCATCATCCTCATTATCTCAGTCTAATTCAAAAGTCCAAGTTGAAGTCAGCTTTGCTAATCCAATTATGTCCTCCAGATATGTAGGATGATTAATGGCTTCGAGTATAAAATACATTCGTGAGAGTAAGTAATGATGAACAATGAATTGTACCTATGTGTGTCACTGGCGCTTGAGTACCATCAAGCAGTTGAAGTGATACACTTGTATGAACGGTAGAATATGAAGAAAAAAATGAATCAGATGTACATACATGATTAGAAGCATCTGAATCGATAGTCCATCTAAATGATGGACAAGTAAGAGCGGTATCTACCAAATGGACTAATGGTGACTAGCAAAAATAGCGGAACCAGATCGCGGCGTGCCTAATTTTTTTATTTGCTTATTTGGGAAGCCATGGATCTGGTAGCATATACCAATATTATGACCATGCTTGTTATAATGTTCACAAAAAAGACGTTGGCACTTTCTAGAAGGCCGAACTGGTGGTTTAGTTACCTGAACTGCGGCCAAATCAACGGTAGAAACCGTTCGAATGTTAATCTCTAGTTGTTTTTCTTCTTGAAGCACCAAATTGTAAATATGCTGAATTGAAGGAAACAACTCCATCGAGAGAATTTGATTGCGAATAGCTGAAAAATAATCATGGAGTCCCTGAAGAAACTCCATGGCACGATCTTGATGTTCAATATGATGTAAATATTCTCAATCAATTCATGCAATCTCCATATTCCTCCCATCTTGATATTGTGAATCTGGCTCTTCATTATTTTAAAGGTAGCATTGGTAAATGTTTATTCATTTTTGCATCTAGTTCTCTCATTCTAGTTAGATATGCTGACTCTAATTGGGTTAGCAATCCTACAACTCGTTGCTCCCCCATTGGTTATTTTACCATGTTAGATTGTAGTCCTATTTCGTGGAAAATCAAGAAACGATTAATAGTTTCTTGTTCATTTGTAGAAGTAGAACATTGTTCCCTTACAATACTTACTTATGAGTTGCAATGCTTAGAACATCTTCTCTCGGATCTTGTTACGAATCATCCAATTCATTGTGATAACCGAGCTGCTATACATATTGCCGAAAATCCTGCATTCCACAAACATATTGGAATTGATTATCATTTTGTCAAGAAAATATTCAGACAAGTCTTCTTACTCCTTCATACTTACAATCTAGCGACCAATCGGCAGACCATTTCACCAAAACCACTTGGAGGTGATGCTTATCGTTGACGACTTTGGAAGTTAGGTAATTCTTGACATTTCATTTCCATCTCCAACTTGGGGGGGGGGGGGTGTTGGATGAAGATAAATTCATGGAATATAGATCAATCCAATCTTTTAGTTTAGAGTTATCAATTTTATATCTTTGTGTTTATTTTGTAAATTTCAATATTTTAGATTTTAGAGTTGTCAAATTTACATCTTTATGTATATCTAAATCTTGTAAATTTGCTTATAATGAAAGGCGATTGAATGAAATATACATCAATTCACGAACATTTCTCACAATGCCTTTTTTTCATTGATTCGATTGGTTGATCGGTCTGGTTTTCAGAATTTTTTAGATTTTTAAAAACACTGATGAAATGTATGATTTAAAAAGTTGACAAAAGTTTTGAATCTCATAAAGTGTGATTAATATTAATTGTTGACTTTGACTTAAATTTCTATCAACTTATTTAACTTAATCAAATAAAGGCTAAATAGAGTTAACTAAAATGTAAAATAAGAATGCTTGAAATTCTTTTGCAAGCAACAAAAGGTGGATTTACAAAATTTCCAGACCAAAGAAGGCTACTAAACCAAACAAATGTCGGTATTTTGTTCACGGGATAATAATATCATACTTATTTAAAATTAAACTTCCCAATTGTATTTTACCATTTTATTATTAAACTGGCCAGCTGTGAGGGAAAGACAAAATAAAATCCCTTTCATGTGTTCTTTCAGTGCATACCATCACGTGAAGGGAATAATATGAATATTAGTTCACAAACTCACAATCCTATGTTACTAGTTATCCTAATCCTATTATTAATATTATTTGTAAAATATAAAATTCAAATTCCTTGGTTTTAAATTCCAGTAAAACTTGATTCAGCTTACAGATCACCCAATTAAAAAATTTTACGTATGCAAAAGCGGACAAGAAGATAGACGAAGAATGATGGTAAGAGGGAAAAATGGTTTTAGTGGGAAAGGACAAGGAAAATGGTTTATGAGGGAGGTGGGACCTACCGACGGTGTTCACACAGCACATGGTTTCACGGGGTACCTTTCTTCTTGACA
>CAIGRP010118004.1:0-30665 GCA_903798385.1 Fraxinus cuspidata
TGGTATGCAGATTTTCGTCAAAATCATCACGGGGAACGACACTGGCTGATTATTTAGAAGGATGTCACGGTTTCCATGACAAGGTAAAGGATTTGGATACTATGTCCAAAGAATGCTCTTTCACTGTAGGATTTATATAAATTTGGACCGTCCAACTTCGACAGCTAGCTTATATCACAGCACGCACCACGTCTCCCGGTTGCAATCCAGCAGCATGGATGATGGTGTCCGTTCGGACTAGTCATGAGACTAGTTCAAATTCAGTCCAACGTGGGTGCAGATCGCGGATCGTGGTGGTTTTTGGGACTTGTATTAAGTAGAAGCTTTCTTTGTGCGTTTATATAGATTGGGTTCTCCAACCTCAAGAGCTAGCTTTCAAGTGTGGCTTCCTACGCCTGCGTGGTGGTGAATTTTGATACAGATTGATAATGTGAAGCTGAGAGTTCAAAACTAGTTAACTCTTAATTAGGAAAATATTACAGAGTTCTGATACGATTGATAATTTGAAGGCGAAGATTCAAGATAACGAGGGGATTCCTCCGGTGGATGGAAGGACTCTGGCGGATTATAATATTCAAAAGGAGTCGACTCTTTATCTTGTTTTGTGGGTTCGGGTGGAATGCAGATTTTTGTTGAAACCTTGACGGGGAAAATTATTACCTTGGAAGTTGAAATCCAATGAAATTTACAGTGTAAAAGCGAAGGATCAGGATAAAGAAGGGATTCCACCAAACCAACAGCGCCTGATCTTTGCTGGCAAGCTATTGGAAGATAGGAGGACTCTGGCGGATTATAATATCCAAAAGGGGTCGACTCTGCATTTGATTCTAAGGTCGCACGGTGGGATGCAGATCTTCGTGAAGACAATAACCCTGGAGGTGTAGAGTTCAGACACAATTGATAATGTAAAAGCGAAGATACAGAACAAGAAAGGCATACCGCCTGACCAGCAAAGGCTCGTCTTTGCTGGGAAGCAGCTTGAGGATGGGCAAACCCTGGCGGATTACAATATCCAGAAGGAGTCNTTTGCTGGGAAGCAGCTTGAGGATGGGCAAACCCTGGCGGATTACAATATCCAGAAGGAGTCAATGCTCCTCCTCGCCCTTCGCCTGCGTGGTGGTGAATTTTGAACTAAGAAGTTCTTGTTTTTCTGTTTTTTCTGCTGCAAAAAATGTTGCAAGGTCTCAGTGTGCGTTCTTTTAAATTTATTCCATCTTTTGGTGTTCCTATATTCCTTTTTGCTGTTTCTAATAATGTTCCCAACATTTGACGACATACTTAGGACTTGTTTACGGATGATATATGTGATGAGATCGATACTTATGATATTGAATGCATTTCCTTTCATTGCAGTGTCTATCCCAGGCTTCATCATTCGTTTCATTGAACTTTACATGCTCTTTTCTGTGCTGTCCTGGTGGACTATCTGAGACGTCCTTTAATTCACTTACTATGGGAATCCAAATCGTAAAAAAAATTATATATTTATCCCATACTATTGGTTCAGGGCTAAACTATATTTATCCAAACTTCTTGTGGGAGCTATTCAGTACTTGTATATGCTTCGTACTATGATAAGAGAAATTCTGAACACAGAATATATAATCAGTTCGTGTTTGATTAAGAAAAATGTTGTATGCCATCTTTTCAATAGCCAGGGTTAAGTGTCTAATTATCAGTTCATGCTTCTCTTTGCTCTATCCGGTCAAGAATGCTAGAATAGAATAATGATGATTCGCTGAAGAGGGTTTCAGTTTATAAGTTTAAGTCTGATGCTCAGTATGTTTCATCTCACTAGTTCAGTTTGGTTAAATGTTGTCATAGCAATTTGGCTCAATAAGATTGTGCTGCTACTATATCGCGTTTGTCTTCATATTCTATGTTCTTTTCACTGGAAGCGCGTTCTACTGGCTAACTGTTGCAGGTTCTGGAGGGCAGAATGAGTAAATATTTTGCATTATGATCTAGATAGCCATGGATGTGGAACATATTTTCTCGTATTCTACAAACTGGGAACAATCAGGAATGGGATTGTGTAGATTAACATGCATAATAACATCCAAATCTTTTCGAACCTGCACAATTTTTGTTATTTTCGCTATGTTGTTACTGAGAAAACCTTGGAAGTTGTTAGCTTCTGATTGTTTTGCCAGACGCCAGTAGTGGCTAATGGAAACTTTTCGCAACCATATCTTATATCTATTCTCTTTCGGCAAGTATTCGATATTTTTGCCTTCTGCGGTTTAGCATAGTTAATAGAGTGGCTTTGAGTTAATTATTAAATGAGGTGTTTATCGTGTACCAATTTTCTCCTTCCGGAAAGGGATCATATTTGTGGTTTCATTAGACGTTATTCTCTTCCTATCTTGAAAAACTTTTGAAGCGTGTGAATGAAAATTGAATTTTTGACATTATTTACGTCTTATATTTCTGCATGTACAATGAAGTTGCTCCTGTCAAATCCTGATGAGGGGCTTTCTTATGTTCAGCTACATGATAAGTCTGAACATATGAGAAAGTGGAACCCATCCTTTGTTATCCGATAATGATTTTTCTTGATTTTTACCAAGTACTTATTTGTCACACCGTGTCCTGCATTGCTTCACTTGTGATTGAGTTTTGGCAGTATGTGTAAGGTGTGATAAGAGGATATACTTTAAATGAGAGAATGGAAAAGGTGCACAAAAGAGGTAAAATTGCAAGTCTTGCTATGTATATTGCTACTGTTTGTCTAAATGTTATCAATTATTGCGAACCCGACACTGACATACTTGTTACTCAACTTCGTAACATGTCCCATGCCGTAGCCAATGGACTGAACCGAGCCGATTGCCCTGTAGACACCAGAGCCCAACTCGTGTTCAAATATTACGATTGGCTCGGTCCTTTGGGGCCTCATGAGCTGAGCCACCGTTTTTTTTTTTTAAATAAATTAACAAAATAAGTCCAAAAATGAGCAATTTTCTTAAGAACAGAAAAATGAGTGGGTCCACAAGCTCAACAAGCCGGCTCGTGAAAAAATTTGAGCTCGGCCCATGGTTCGCCTCAAAACGAGCCCAAGTTAGCACGTCTTCTCATATTTCAGTTTGATTTTTAACATTTCCGACATGGAATTACTTGGTCTAATCTGAATATTGTTAGAGATGTTACTTCAAGACTCTGCTGCAGAACCATGTCTTTGGATCCTATATTATATGCTCAGGTGATTGTTTCATAAATAGTCGAAGAGGACACTCATTAATCTTGTCTTTTCTTTCAGCCAGAACCAGAAGCATGGACAAATTGGTCATTCGGCATGTGAAAGAAGTGATGATGAAAATTTCATGTCTCAAGACCACATTTGGCATTATGTAAGGGCCCAAACAGAGAGAAAGAAAGAGACAACCATTATTTGTTTGCTCTCGTTCATTGATTCCCTTCAACTACAACCACAGCCACAGCCACATTCACATATCTTTTAGTATTCTGTTTGCATCATTCCCCACCCTCCAATGCGTATCCATGGCAGCCGAAAACTCTGTGGTATGTCTGTTAGGGGCCATGGATCGACTCTGGTTTCACCAAATTATTCTTTTCGCAGAACCGTCATTATTCCCCATCCCTAAAACTCCCGAAACGCTCTTGCCTACGCCCAGAAATAACTCTGAAACATCGTTAAGCACTGATCGAGAATCCTTAGTCATATCAGAAACTGCTGTTCCACAGGTAGTGTATATACTCTTTTCACGCGTGCTCGAGCACACGGCCTATATTAACTAACAAGTTTTTGCCTTTTTTACTCATTTATTTAAGGATGAGATCAGCAGCCCAGAAAGGGAGAGTGAAACGATGACCAAGGAAAGACATACAAGGTTATCGAATGTTATGGATTCGACCAAGCCTCGTTCATCTTCACCATCTGCTGAAAAATATTGGAGAAATCTCAGTTGCCTCGGTTCCATAAGAAGATTGCAGAAAACTGTGAGCTGCAACAGCTTGGAAGATCTTGAACTTGAAGAAGCGAAGGGATTCATGGACTTGGGCTTCGTTTTTGAGAAAGAGAAGGTAAGCAAGAGGATGATGAGTTTAATACCAGGGTTGCAAAGGCTTGAAAAACAAAAATATGAAGACAAAGATCATGAACACGATGATGAAAATGAAAATGACAATGAAGATGGTGAGAGTAGAGGTATAATGAGGCCGTATTTATCGGAGTCGTGGCTAATCAGGAGACCTGATTCTCCATTACTGAACCTGAGGGTTCCTAGAACCTCTACAGTTGCTGACATGAAGAAATATATCAAATACTGGGCTCGAACAGTTGCATCGTCCATTCAGCAAGAATCTTGATTTTTCTGGTACATGAGGAGAGAGATCAGACAGAGAAGGAGAGAGAAAAACTTCTCATTTTCAGAGCATATAGTCATGAGTTGATTTATGAAATAAATTTTGCACATGTACAAGTTTTATTGGTGTTTTATCCTTGATAGTTGATTTTGTATTATATGTACTACGTAGAAAACAGATTATTCACAAGATGTCAAGATTCCACTGTGCAGAAAGTGATAAATTACACAATCTTGGTGTTCATCAAATTTGCCGGTGCAAACGGTAATTTGACATTTTTTTTAAAAAAAATGAAAAATTCCCTTCAATTTATTTTTTGGGTTATGTCGTGGGTGCATAACCTATAACATAAGGTGTCCATTGTGGATATCATTACATTTTCCTTTTTTGAACATAAAGCAAGTGTCAACCATGATGTACACTTTTGAGTGTACAAATAGCATTTTTCTAAATTACCGTAAGCAACTTTCTCGATCTGTGTGGTGTGGGGTGTGGTGTACAGGAATAAGCCAGCAAATTGAAACAAGTTGGAGTCACGACTAGACTAAAAGTTGTTTTATTTTGGGCTGAAATGTAAATTGGGCCCTAAATTCGCCCCTACGAGTCACTATCTTGCAGCTATATCAATTAATCAAACGTAAAAATCACTCCTTTAATACGTGTAAGATAGAATATCAAGATTCAATAAAATATTAACATTCATATTTTAAGAAAATTTATTCATTATAGTCATATATCAATAGTTAAATTTGGAGTAACATTTAACCGTTCGCACGTGTATACTAGAATGAGATTTCAAATTGAACATTTAGAGTATTTTTGTGAAATATTTGGTCATTAAGGTTAAATGTTGTTACATAATTGGTAAGTCCTTTAACGACATCCACCCCAAATTTGACATTGGCATGCTATACCTTGACATTGACAAAATATTTGGTCAATATTATGAAATTATAGATCTTCAATGACCCATTTGGCATAGCTTTTGAAAAATTAAAATGAGTTTATGAGATTCAAAAGTTACTTTTCAACTGGTTTTATTAATTTTATAAAAATATTTTTGTTAATATGATTTTCTCTAAAAAAAAAACTTTTTCTTTTTCGAAAGAGGAGACTTTCAAAAATTATTTTTAATATTAGTCATAGGTCTTTTACTTCATGTAAAAAAGCAAATCCATACAAACTGGGTCCAAAATAAAACTCACACTCAGGTTTGATGGACAAAAAATTATTGATGAGAGCTCCATTTAGTCCTAATCATATTTTCATATTTAATAGATAATAAAAAAGTTGTAATAATGTTAAAACAAGAGCTCAAGTGGAAGGAATCGATCATTTTAACAGCAGTTGAATGTTCAACAACTCCAACACTAGATATGATATTTATCGGGAGCAATTATGTTATATTATTTAACTTTAGTGAATAAATAAATAACGAAAATTAGTTTAACGATCAATATCAAATTGTTATTGAATTTCGGCGACCACAAGTTAACTTTTAATTATTTATTTGATAGGACAGTCTCAATTTTTCTTAGAATTTAAGCAGTTCGATTTGAACTGTTCTTGACATATTTTAAAACCAAATCATCTTACCAATTTTAGAAAATTCCTACTTTAAACTTAACCATTTAAAATGATTTAAGAAAAAATCAAAACTAAGGCAAACTATTTGCTTTATTTTTAAACCGCGATTTCATTATATATATGTTTTTTTCCTCAAGTTCATTTTAAGGCCATTTGTTAATTGATTTAAAATTATCTTTCTACTTTTTACTTGAAATAAAAAAACGTTTATTTGTGCCTTAAAAAGCGTGTTATAAACAAACAAAATTGTAGCACTTGGGTCGAATTCAACAATGGTGAAAAAATGAAGGGCTTAATATAAATTGTTCACCTGACTGTCAACGCCACGGAGTCCAATTGAAGACCCTTATTTCACACCAGCACTTGCACTAATTTCCTTATTTACATTCTGTATCAACCTCAACACTTTGTTTCATTGTCACAAAAGAGAATTAGGGATCACGTATCAGGCAAAGATTACGTTCCTCCGCAATTTGAACGCATGGTAAGATCTTTATTACTGAGATCTCTAATTAGATTTTGGACTTTTGAATCTTTTATTTGGAGGTATGAGATTCGTTTTGTTTGGAATTGATTTTAGCTATATTTATGTTATGATCTAGGGATTTTTGTGTAAAAATGATATTGTACATTTACTTGCTCGCACAAGAATGACCTGCGTTGTTTTTCACTTGTTTTGTTTGAACTTTTTTGTGAATTGGGTTATATATATATTCGGTTCTATTTGCGGGATGCTAGATCGATGCTTAATGCGTAACGTGCATTTGATTTAGCCAAGGAAAAATTTTATTTAGAAATGCGCTGGCATTTAATTGTTCAGAACTGTGGGTTTGTTCTATGAGGATTTGGATAAATTTTTTTTAAAAAGTTATATTCTTGGAATTATGGAAATCATATAATATGGTCGAAAAGTTTGGTGTTTCTACAGTTTTGACAGCATGGATAAAAACGAGACAAGATTAAAAGTTTATTTCTCCTAATAGGGTTGAACGAGTGGTTTTAGAAATTGGATAAATGCACTAGTTTTCCCTTATGCTCTTCATTCGATTTCCAGTCCAGATTTGACAAACTTTTGGGCATTATGACGCGCACAATTGAATGAGTTATTTTTGGTTATTATATCTATTTGATGTGATTTTTTCAATGAAAATAATAAAAGAAGAAAGTGTTCATTGAATCAAATATATTCGCCTTGGTTTGAGATATTTTCAAAATTTAATGTTAGCTGGTTAGGTGGACCATTTCTAGGGGGAAAAAAATAAAAAAAATTGATATTGTGGTCAACAGCATGGAATTAAGGCCTCGAAGTCGGCATTTGGAGAAAACATGTCTGATTTGAAGATGTTGTAATTCCAATTTGGATACTCCTGTGCTACCTAGCAGAAGCCAATAGTTTACACTAGTTATGCCTGAAAGAAGTTGTTTATGTCCAGTTGTTGGGTTAGTTATTTACATTTTGCATTTAGAAATCAGTTAGTTGACCAAGACTCATAATGAGTATGAACCTTAGACCATACTTAAATTTTTAAATATTGTTTGTGAGAACTCATTAAACAGGATCAGTAATTCTGTAACCATGGTCCCGTGGATTAATAGCAAGGACCAAACAAATTTTTGGATGCCAACAAACATGCATTTTTCATCATCTGATTGTTTTTTATAAAAGGTTTCATGCGAACTGTAACAGGTTCATCATCTGATTGTTTTTTATTGCTTTCTGTCTTGTTCTACACCATCTTAAATTGAGGGAATTTAAAATCACTTTTGATTAATCATCTGAATCAATGACGGAAAAATGTGGCACAGGATGTTGAAGCAAAAGGGTTTAACCCGGGATTGATCGTCTTACTTCTAGTTGGCGGCCCTCTCTTGTTTTTCCTTGTTGGAAATTATGTCCTCTACGTTTATGCCCAAAAAACCCTTCCTCTGAAGAAGAAGAAGCCAATCTCCAAGAAGAAGATGAAGAAGGAGAGACTGAAGCAAGGCGTTTCAGCACCAGGGGAATAAATTTTGGATAGAATGGGGTTGTTCCCTTTCCATGGTGAGCTGCAGTGTTAGAAATTTCCTACGTTGGAAACTTTGTAGAGATTGTTACTCTGTTTTAGACTCATTCTCTCATTATGTTTGATACAGCTTCACTTCACAATTTAAAATCCTGTTGTTTTGCTAGCAGACCAGAAGAAAGAATGCTGTTTGTTTTGTCTTGTGTTATTGGGTATTGTGTCGGACCTATGTTGTTTGACTTTGCATCTATATCCTTTTGTGGCTTGAATCATGCCACAGCATCATTACCATAATCCTTGACATAATGCCATATGGCATTCCATTATTGGACTGTTTTAAATACAGTCAGATTTTCCATCAAATCATCTGCTATCAACTCGGATTATGTTACTGCATTTGTCACATTTCTTATGGCAAAGTGGCAAATTTCATGTGGCTTTGGTAAGTAGACTATTTATGGGTAATTTTTCATTTTTGAAGTTAGTATGCCATGGTAGAAGTTGTTCGTAGAACCATCATCGACCAATTGTCTTAGCATTTAATATACTGTTGTAATGATGTTCCGATTTTAGCAATTACTTGAATGACAACAGCTAGCAGTGTCTATTAGGTCAAACTGGTTGCAGAGAGGCCCGAAATGGTCTCTTTATGGGCGTAGGGTTTTTTACGGGTGGGCCAACTCCATCCTGCTACATTTCTCTGTGACCCATCTTGCAACAGACCCTCTTGGCCCATGACCTGCTTCATAGGCCATAATTCCAAGCACGTCTTGGCCTTCCAGCTCATTTTGGCACCAGTAAGATTGAGCATTCGTTTTGTTTCTTCTACTCCTTTACTTGGTAGTTTGGTCAGAGTTTCAGATTCGTTACCCTCAAGAGAATATTCACCTACAGTCGGATTAAAGAGCTAGCCAAAGCTTAATGCTGCCCTTTAATCTGAATATATTGCACAGGTGCTATTCGCCGCATGCCATGTGGGTGAAAAATTTTTGATTTCTTGATAGGAACATGGATTTGCTAGATAAATTTCTTCCCTTGTCGCTGCTAGTGATTAGTAAAGCGTTGGCCCATTATTTGTGTTACACAAGGATTATGTTTATGGAATGTGTAAAATCGCATTTGGTGTTACTCAAGGATTGTCCGCGGGCATTTGTTTACCGAGTAGTCTATAAGATCATCAAAATCTAAACTTTAATATCAAAATTGTAGTAGAGACGGTCCTTGTTGGAGAACGAGGCTCTGGAAGGTAGTAGCTTGGATACAAGCTGGAGTAGTAGAGGTGATGTTCCTAGCGACGAAGACATCATAAATTGGTCCGCGGGCATCGCGACGAGGCTCTGAATATAGCAGTTTTGATAAAACTTGGAGTGGCAGAGGTGGTGTCCTAGCCATGGAACGAGGCTCTAGAGGGTAGCAGCTTTGATAAAAGCTGGAGTGGCAGAGGTAATGATCTAGCTGTAGGACGAGGCTCTAAAGGGTAGCAACTTTGATAAAAGCTGGAGTAGTAGAGGTAATATCCTAGTCGTAGAACGAGGCTTTGGAGGATAGCCGCTTTGATAAAAGCTAGAATGGTAGAGGCGATGTAGGACGAGGCTCTGGAGGGTAACAGCTTTGATAGAAGCTGAAGTAGCAGATGCGATGTCCTAGTTGTAGGACAAGGCTCTGGAGGGTAGCAACTTTGATAGAAGTTGAAGTAGCAGAGAAGGTGTCTTAGCTATAGGATGAGGTTCTAGAGGGTAGCAGCTTTGATAGAAGCTAGAGTGACAGAGGCGGTGTCCTAGCTGTAGGACGAGGCTCTGGAGAGTTGCAGCTTTAATAGAAGCTAGAGTAGCAGAAATGATGTCCTAGCTGTAGGACAAGGCTCTGGAGGGTAGCAGCTTTCATAAAAGTTGGAGTGGCAAAGGCAGTGTCCTAGTTGTAGGACGAAGCTTTGCATTGGAATTTGTGCCAATGATTTGAAGGTTGTTGCATGTTTCCATGAAAAGCTTCGCTTACTCCCAAGAAAAGCTTTTCTTAGACTGTCACTGCTAATCATGGCATGCGACTGTTGAGGGCGGAATATAGGATCCTAGACAACATAGGTCTTATAGTTCCGAACTTTGATGAGCGATCCTGCTACGCCAGGCTTGGGTGTGTGGCGATCTTTGCCTAAAAGATCAGTATCTTATGCCGAAACATTGACTGCCATCAGCAGGTGTCTTCTAGCCATGTAGCTAGGTCCTCGTTCATGCCAACATTATCCACTTCAAATATTCGCCTCGTACTATATTGCTTTTAGGCGCTTCGACGCCTCGGAGTGTGGGCCTGTTTTGATGACCTGACGACTCGTTATCAAATGCGTATCAAATTTCATTTAAAATTACTTGTCAATTAAAGTCACCTAAATTGGTGATATAACACCAATGATACTAAAAGTGTTTGATGCACATTTTTTAGGAGAGAATGCATTTTTTTATGTGATGTGAATGTAATATGTGGTTGAAAAATAAGGAAAATTTATTGATGTGATAGAAAAATATTATTTTATTGAAAAATATATAGTTAAAAATGAGTAAACGAATGAGAATGAAAATGAGAATTTGGCTTAAATAGGGCTAAGTATCAATGTTCCACATAAAATTTACAAATTTCCTCTTATCCATATTCCATCATCACGACAATGGAAGGTGGCAAGCACTTATCTATGTCAAAATAGAATTGATTAGTGGTTAGTTTCGCACTTATAAAGTAGTGATTAGTGGGTGATTAACCAAAAAAGGAAAGTCCTTTATATAGACTCGACTAGACAAGATATTAATAAATTGTACTACTTCCCATGAGGATAAACTTGATTTCATTTTTCGTTTGTACCAAATAATAAATTACTTTCTTTATTGAAAGTATATATTATTTTTAGTTTTTTATATGTCCTATTTAATGTACATTGTTATCAACAAATATAAACTAATCATATTTAAACAATTATTTAATGTAGGGATATATTAGAAAAAATGTAAAAAAAAAAAAATTATATTTCCAACTTGTTAGTTACATTTTCTTATTTAGTGTTAAAATTGAAATACCTATTTTTATGGGATAGAGGTAAGTGTTTTTCTTCCGCGTATGATATATAATATTCCGTGTATTAATTTATCTTCAGAAAATTTGTATCATGCCAAGAATTTGAACAGCTTAACAATGGAAGATGTGAGTTTGGTCTACAGCAATAATTTGTATTTGCACGGTCCCCCGTTATTAATTAATTTCATAGACATTGGATAGGAATTTTGTTTTTGCTTCCATTTCTTGTAAAAGAACTTTCCGATAAAGCGATTGTTTATTCAAGTGTCTAAAAGCATGTCTATTCAAATGTCTAAAAGCAAATTCTTATTCACGAAAGCAATTTTTCAAATAAGCCTCCGAGTGATTGTCTACTCCAATACTTTTTCACTATTCAATTAGAGATATTGCTTTCGATTATTTGAAACAATATCAATAGAAAAAAATGCACTTCGCCATAAAGATTCTCCTGCACAAAGCCAGATGTAAAGCACAATTTTCTATTCAATGTAATCTAAAAACCTATTTGAGTGTTTTCAATTCATTAACCCTGAAAGACAAGCGAAAATAGTAATCTCAGTATCGCACATTGTTTTTTATATAACTTTAGAAAACAGAAACAAATACACATTCTGCTAATTGAAGTTCTCAATTTCTAAAGAATTATGTTATGAACAGGGCTAATTATACCTAACCTTCTTTGCCTCCAGAAATTAATATCTGGATTAAGCCTTTCTCCAGTTCTTGCCGGTTCTGATTTACACCTTGTGAGTAGTAAAGGATGCACTGCACCTCCGGCATTTTCGTTTGAACCTAGAACACTATTCACCGAATTTTCAGATTCTTGATTTCTTCTTAAATCCAGCATCACATTTTCACAGCTGGGATTTTGTAATTCTTGAAATTCATGCTCCGGTTTTGCTTCAATTTTTGTGTCATGCTCAGTTTCTGTTGAGGATAATCGAGAACCCCAAAACTGGCCTGCTAATGATGAAGATCTATAAGGTGCAGAACGGCACCTAGTCAACAGTAAAGCATTTCTTGGTGGTGAAGAATCAAGAAAATTCCCTTTATTTTCTTGAATTTGAGCTTCAACCTTCTCACAATCCCTATCAATTTTATGGAGTTCGTTCCTTTGGATTCCTTGGTTCGAATCAACCCTGCAAGAATCCTCTCTTGTATCAACTTTCTTACAAAACCCAGAGCCAAAACACAACCCCCCTCCGCAAGAATGCCTTAGTCTATGAAATTTCGATGAAATTATTTTATGGAAAAACAGAGTTTTCTTGAGCCACCAGCAGGGGCGGTTTGCAGCGGTGGAGGAACCATTTCTGGGTCGTCGTGAGGAGGTTGTTTTGGAGGACGAAGTTCTCACTTGGACTTGGCCAAAGCAAGTAACTTTTGGAGAGGATGGTTCAACAACTGGCGCAGCATCTTTTTTGTTACGCATGCGAAACATTGGACTAGAACGTGACCTGCCTCTGCTTCTGCTCCCTGTATTGCTCCTCAAGAATCTCATCAATGGCGGCGGAAATTTCTCTGGCCTGCTTGGACTCGATATTGGCTTTGATAAACCTTTCATCTTCTCTCTCTTTCTCCTCCCTCCCCCTCTCTATCTCTCTCTCTATATATATATACACACAGCGCTGTATCTACAACCAAGAAATACCTGTTAGCCTCCCTTTTCTATATCTTCATGTTTTTCTGTCTCTCTCTCTCTCTCTCTCTGTAGTTCCATATTCTATCTTCGTGTTGGGGTGGTGGTGAGTGATGTCTGTAAATCTTAATTTTTATTATTTATATTTTAATTTTGCACGGGTGGATGGAACAGAGACCCATAGACATTTTAATTTCGGATTGTATGGTTGTGCTTTGCTTTAGTGCTTAATGGATCTTGGAAATCCCAATCATCACACGCCTCTATGTCAGTTTACAGTAAATTCTATTTACTGTGGTATACATAATTAAGCCTGGCCACTATAGAAAGAAGTTAAGGAAAATTGATGTTTTAAATAGTGAATTTTTGAAAAATGGATGATTAAAAAGTAAAGAAAATTTTTAAATTTACGCGCAAAATATTTTATTGTGTGAATTTAGAGTTAAAAATGTGTATGAAAAATAAAGAATTTTAATTTAAAAAGGATCAAACTTTGGCCAAAGAAGAACTAATATATTAATTAAGTTTTACTGTGTTGTGAGGTAGCAGAATCACATTTTGCAGTAAAATAATATTACACGTAAATCCAAAAATTTCGTTCTTTTTTAACCACAATTTTTTCCAAAAAATTAAGGGGTTATTCTCTTTGTATTTCAGTTTTGTCGTTTGAGTTTTGATTTCATTTTGAGTTTTTGTGTTTTGAGTGTCTATTTTGAGATTGTTGAAAATGTGTTCTTCTTGACATTTTGAAAAATTGTTTTGAAAACATCCAAAACGAGTTTTGAAAATTTTGACTTGATTATAACTGAAAACACTCAAAAGTTTTGAGTTTTCTTTATAAATGTTTAACTTGTTTTAAAAAACGCGTTTTTGAAAAATGGGAAAGAGAACGATTTTTCATTATTTTGGAAAATCGAAAACAAGAAACAGTTTGAAAATGGTAAAGAGAACCTACCCTAATATTTCAGAATATATTTTTTTTCAAAAATACATTAAAATGGAGCCCGACTAAACTATTATCAAAACCATCAATTTCTTTTAACTTTTCTCGATTCAGGTGAATGAAATGGCAAGTTTCCCCAAAGATACCTCTGTCATTATCTAATGTACTACTTTTTGGGTATATAGTTTTTTCTTTACGACTTAAGTCCATGGACCTACCCAGGACCAAGGTACAAATTCGATGCGTTGGACTCAAGAAAAATGGACAAAATTAAGGAAGCAATGAACGTGTTAAATTGTCTAAATATAAATTGACCAGGATCCAAATTTATTTGTCATGTGCACATCCACCTTAGTCTAATCACATTTGAGTGATAAAAAAGAACATGTTTGATATGTTAGATTTTCAATTATAAAGTTTTCTTCCAAGAATGCTGTGAGGTGTGCGTATCCACCTATTAGTGCATATAAAGAATGAAACTAGACGTGATGAAGAACATAACTAATACATAGAATTAAAGTAGAAAAGTGAATCATCGTCCACTCGGATATATTAAACATACCTTAAATGTCCAAACACAAACGGACAAAGACCTCCCACAAAAAAATTATATCACATATTCATAAACTACTATTCTTAAAGAACTAACGAGTGAGTTTAATGTTGAAAAATAATATTTCTATAATGAAAACAAATTTAACTTCAAAGAGGGACCAAGAGTGGGCTCTTCCCCTTCATAAGATGTGAAAAGCCAAAATCCAATAACCCACCATTGCTCCACTTCTGTTTTTATCTTTTCATTTGTACAAGCAATCATCAGGGCCTAAGATTTGATATGCAAACTACTTTACAAATTTGACCTTGGAATTTTGATCCAGTGATTTGGTAGTCACGTGCAATATAGTAATTTTATTAAATTAATATCATCCTCTTCCAACAAAGAACAAAAAAGTCAAATTTGGTTTCAGACATTCTTTGCGGCACTCAAAAAGGAAGGTGGGCAATGCGTAGCTATCCAATCAATATCAAATTCAATTCAAAGTCTTGAGAAAAAAGAATAATGATGTTTTTCATCATCACTGTTGATGATTTGTGTTAATGGATTATCGTTACATTGTCCAACGATATTGGAATTCAATTTTAACATCAATCAAGCTTGTATAGTGGTTGTAAGCCACTTAGTGGGAAAAACTCGGCCGTGATTCAATGAAGTTTTGGATAGATATTACTACTTTAATCTCGTAATAATAGCTATTTGAAAATCTATCTTATCTTGTCTTGCTTATATAAGGCAATCCACTATCGATTGTAGTCTCTTTTTTAGATTTTTCCCCTATTTGTGCCATATTCTCATTTTCATTATCATTCTTCTACTTTTTTTCAACCACACATTATTTAATAAAATAATATTTTTCATCACATCAATAACTTTTCTTTCTTTTTCAACCACATATTCACTATCACATCACAAAAAAAAATGTATTCTCTCTTTAAAAATGTACATCAAACACACTCTTTATGACTTTAAATTTCAAAAAATTGAAAATCTAATTACTTTATTGTCAAGATCCTTCGTGCCAAATTATCAAAAGAATTATTTAGTGCTGAATATACCTTAATTTATTGTGAATGATTCTTTAATAGTGGACATTGATTCCAGATCTTGAATCTTGAATATTGACTATTTTGATTACTGAGTTTTTGTTCTTCATTTTGGCCTCTTGATCCATAATCTTGATTCTTGAATTCCTTCTACTTGATTCTTGATAGTTGATTATGGGTTAAAATCATGATTGTGGGTATTTGATCATCCTTTTCGATATGTTTTTTCTATTAATTCTTGTGTTAATGGGATGACACAAAGAATGAGAAATTACATATGAATTGAGGATCATAACTCTATAAATAGTTTTCACATGTATTTCGCTCATCATGAAATACAATTCTAAGGAATCTGGTC
Source organism: Fraxinus cuspidata (assembly GCA_903798385.1). Classification (NCBI taxonomy): domain Eukaryota; kingdom Viridiplantae; phylum Streptophyta; class Magnoliopsida; order Lamiales; family Oleaceae; genus Fraxinus; species Fraxinus cuspidata. The sequence goes on from CAIGRP010118004.1 coordinate 15,516, forward strand.
TCTAAACATATAATTCGATCCACACTTTATTTAGATATCCAAAGTTTGATTACTTAATCTTTATTAGATCAATTTAATTTGGACTTAACTTTAAAATAATATTTATACACAATTAATTACATATGTCGGCCCACATAGCAAATTAAATATTTTCCCAACATTCTTGACATATCAAGTCGAGAGGGCGAAACACCTAACAATGGAAGGATACGGAAGTCAATAAGCAGGCTCCTTCCACGTTAAAAGTTGAGGGATCTCTTAGTTCGTCCAACTTTCTTAATAAAATGTCACTCCGCCTTTTCAATAGCTTACTTTGGCTTCTACACCTCTTTCTTAAGCTAGATGTTAGGTTAACTTAACCAGTCAAGGTATCAAGGACCGCAACTTTATTTAAACCCCTTGACCCAATCGTAACCGCAGTTTGCCCAACTTCGACCGCACATTGTAAATATTAATTCGAGTTTGAGTTGTAATTTCCTTTCCAATAAAATAGCTCTGATATTGGTAAACATTTAGTATGATTCCTCGTTATTCAAACGTCTACCCATATGACTTAGGTTTTTGTTCCGCAAGCTATTATAGGGGATATTAGTCTTTCAAAAATCTTTCAAACTTTTTAGTGTTTGCCCCCTACATCAACCATTGTAATTTCTTGCTTTCATCAATTGTAATTTCTAGTTTTCAGGCAATCAATGATCAATTTATGTTCAATGCATCTTACTTTTATGTTGCTAACTTTCTACAAATTGTACTCAAATTTTCTTTCGTCCCGAAACGATTGAGAAAGGCGGAAGGTAATCTAGCGGAGCAGACTACTGCCGCACGATGTATCTTTCTGCGACAAGAAGAAATACACCCTGTGAAACAAGGTCTCCACAAGATGTGGTGCCTATTGGTATCCACCCTCTTGTTCTAAGCCTTGCAACTCTCAGACCAAACAGAGCCATTCACTCTAGGCTAATTGACCTAGAATACGACTTGAGAAAGTAAGAGAGAAGAAAGGAGAGAGAATAAGTTTGGATAATGAGTTTGTGCTATGTGTGCTGTTTGGGATTGTGGTTAGATTGGGCTAGTAGATGGAAGTTGGTTACCATTGCTGGTATGGGATTATATGCGGTACATGTACATCACAACTTATAGATTTATTTATCAACACATGATTTAACGAAATTTGATTGAGTCAAAATATCGTCAACTAAGGTAAAAAAAATCGTACTTTCTTTTTTACACATCATCAACCTATAAAAAAAGGATTCGTACTTTCTTATGTAATTGGGATGATGTGTGGGGAAAATTGCAGCAGCAACAAGTGAATCGCAAGCAAGGTACAAGTCGTATTAATTTAATTTTTTTTCCCCCTCTTTTTTTTTTCAATTTTTTTCCCCTTCAAATAGGAAGAACAGTGAAAGAAATAAATATAATCCTAAATTAAAATTCTGCCTAACCGGCGACAGTTCCAGCGACGGCATAGAAAGAAAAAAACTACTCTTTTCTTTTAAATAATATCAAGCTAAAACTAAGACAAGGTAGGAAACAAATTCTTGCCGAGTAACTTCTTTTCGATTGCTTCTTTTTCTTGGCTTGTGCTTCAACTTGGTTCGTGTATGTTAATCACACAAAATAAAGATGGTGTTTGAGGCTCGCTGGTTTAGAGTTGGTATCAGGTGGTTGGAAGAGGCGATTTTATAGGTTTTGTAAGGTGCCTGCTGTAGAACAGATTTCTCGCAAACCGTACCTTATGAGGCCATCTGATTTGGTAGAAGGGTAACGTCTTGCTCTGATACCGAATTTAACGTAGAATACAGTTGAATAAAAACGACTTGAGAAAGTAATTTGACTTGTGAAAGTGTGGTACTGTGGTAAAAATTAATGTTTAACTTTGACTTTAAATTATAATAAACTACAACAAAACACAAGCAAACGTGATCATTTTATTTTTTCAAACAAGCACTTTATTTCTTATTATGTCGTGATATGAAAGGTAACTCATGTGAGTTTACGAACACTCTTTGTACTCTTTTCTTTACGTGCTCGTATTAGGGTGCTAGTCTAAACCACTTTTTGGTAATTATTCTTTTAAAACTATTTTTCTCACATTCATTTTCAACCGTACTCACAATAAAATAAATTCAAAAAAATTTTCCCATTTTTTAACCATACTTTCTCCAAAAGAATCATTGTTACTTCATAAAAACAATTGCTGTCAAACAGAGTGCTTGTCGCAATAGTATCAAAGCAGACACATTTCTTGAAAACCTCATTATGGATGGGGACGACTTGGAGAAAGGTTACTTCATAAAATTGTTACCCAATTTTTTTGAAAATTGGCATGTCATAAACTTAACAATAAGGCATGCGTATCATATCACTCGACATGCCTCCCTCATGAGTTTATCACACTTCGAGCTTCCATTACTTACGAAGAGATTTTAAGTCACGAGTTTTATATACTAAAGACAAATATTTTTCATCAACCAACAAGTTTTTGAATGGATATCGTTAGAAGGCCTTCCATTGCACATTTATTAAATGTTAGGAACCGCCATGTATTTGTCGTTAAAATTTCCCTCGTTTTGATTAATTAAAGGTTAAAAGAGTTTTTTTTTGCCCCTTTCTAAAATTGATCGAATTATGCTCACGCGCTTGACTTTTGTTCAACTAACAAATGTTTGAATGAAAATTGTCCAGAGATCCTTCCACCACACAATTTTGAAAGGTTTGGAGCTATCTGCTAAGATTTAAAGGTTTGAGCATAATCTGCACTGTTTTTAAAGGTTCTCCGCTGCAAATTTCCCTTAAAATATATACACAATATAAACACATAAAATGACCTAACACATAGTGAGAGGCTGATAGCATAGCATTTGTCAAGCTAAAAGATTTGGGCTAATTGACTTGATTGAAATACAATTATGACAAAATAAAACTCTAAAGACACTTAAAATTTAGGTGACCCCAGAATTTTTTACCGTCAAAACTTCACCAACTTACCTCATGTTATCGAAAAGAAATTAACTTCCATACATCAAGATCAAGATATTACAAATACACTTCTTACTTCATAATTGACATTAATGAATAAATGTCTCGTCGTGTGAAATAGAAAGAAATATATCACATAACGGTGTATTTTGAAATTTGAAATATGGATTTGGACGTATAGTTTTTTTGGTCTTTAATCCAAGTACCAAATGATTGAGCAGGGCATCATTACAGAATCATTTTAATATTCAAACTTCGTACCTGAAGAACATGATATATGGAAATATATTTATCTAGGCCATTCGGGACCTCTCTCCACCCTTCTGAAACTCAGCAACTGTGATGAAATATTTGATAATAGAGCAGCCGGACAGGCAAGATACAGTTTCATTCTTTTATTTTTCTTTCATCTTGAAAAGAAGCAAGAAAAATCCAGATTAGCTCTTGAATAGCAACAATAAAAACCCAGATTAGAAATTTGTGTAAATTTACCTTGCAAAGAACAAAGCCTTTCAGAAAAAAAAAAAATATATTTGAATCACCGAGTTTTTCAGCAAATTCACAAGTAAACCACTATAAGAGACAAATTTGAAGTACTCACAAGCGGGTTAAAGATAGGTTGGAGAACTACAACTAGTTTTTAAGTTGCCTATATAAGTGCTTAAAATAGTTATTCTCTGTGCATACAGAACAATACTGAACACTTCCAGTGTACTTATAATTATCAAAATGTGAAAGTATTGATGCAAAATTTAGAAAACCCTTTTAAGTCTCTAGAAGGGGGCATTAACTGACGTTCAAACAGAAATCACTTTTGTGCTACCCATTTTAGAAAGAAACAGTAAAGGGTGTTGTTCAATGCTTAAATCCTTCTATACATCTTCATTGCAGATGGAGCTGCCACCATCGGTTAACATGACTCCAAACACTGTCCACATTAGGCATAGTTTGGCTCATGATTATAGACTGTTTATAAATACTGAAGATACTTTTTATCCCGACATTTGATGATATTTTATAGTTGGTAGGAGAAATAAGTAAATTAGATTGGAAATGTTTCATGGTTTATGTGAAATATATTTTGAGGATAAAAATAGTAGAATAATTTTAAATTTGATAAGATAATTGAAGGAGGAAAATTTAATTTATTGAAAAATGGAATTTTACAATTGCACGAGACTTTTACAATGACAATACTTTTAGACTTCTCCACACAACAATTGAAGTGGCAACCCCTATTTATAGCATACAAAAGTTGGTGGCTTACCTCTAGAAAATTCTTATTTTTTCATTATTTTATTTTACTTAGTCCTTAAGGAATTCTAGAGATTTCTGACGTTTTCATTCTAGAGATTTCTGACGTTTTCATTATTTTATATTTTTATTTTGTTTGATTCCCAAGAATATCTAGTAAATTCTAGATAATTCTTTAACCCCTAAACTTTTCTTGTTTCTCAAGTTAAGTCTAGAGAATTTTAAAAATATGCAACGATGCTAATACTCCTCGTTGGTGCATATTTCAGTAACTCCAATCATTACTCGTAGTAACTCAAACTTTGCTCGTGGTAACGCCTTCATAAATATATCTGCAAATTGTTCTTCACTCTTGCAATATTTGAGTTCTATCTCCTTGTTTGCTTCAACTTCCCTGATAAAGTGATACTTGATGTCAATGTGTTTGGTTCTGCTGTGAAATACTGAATTCTTGGCCATTGCTATTGCAGACTTGCTGTCGCAATAAATATTTATATCTTCATCTTGTGGCTCTCCCATATCTTCAAGTATACGCGTTAGCCATATAGCTTAGCTCGTTGCTGTTGCTGCTGCAATATACTCTGCTTCAACTGATGATTGTGCAACCGTTCCTGTTTCTTTGATGCCTGCAACCGTTCCTGTTTCTTTGATGCCCAATAAAATATTCCTGAACCAAGTGTGAATGCATAGACTGATGTGCTTTTCATATCATCTACTGATCATGCCCAATCGCCGTCAGTATATCCATGTAGTCTTGAGTCAGGCGTGGACTGATACCATATTCCATAGTCTTTTGTTCCTTGGAGGTACCTTAGTATCCGTTTTGCAGCTCCATAGTGAACAAATTTTGCATGAATCTTGAAAGTAGGCTAGTTGCATACATAATGTTTAGCCTTATAGCAGTGAGATAGAGTAAACTTCCAATTAGGCTTCGAAATTGTGAACTGTTTGTTTTTGGAGTATCGTCTTCCTTTTTTGAGTGGTTTATTGCTATCCAAGGATGTTGCTACTGTCTTGCAACATTCCATCTTGAACTTCTTTAATAGACTAGTGGTATACTTCTTCTAAGCAATGAAGATCCCATCTTCAGATTGAGTTCTCTTGATTCCAAGAAATTAGTGCATCAATCCCAGATGAGTCATCTCGAACTTTTACATAATGTCTTTATTGAATTTCTCGATCATCCTTATATTGTTTCATGTATAGATGAGATCATCAACATATAAAGTACCTTGATTTTTTATGTCTAGAGTTGGTTCACTTTGGCTCCTTTTGAATCCTTGCTCATTGAAATAGTTGTCTATCCTGCTGTACCACACTCGTGGAGCTCGCTTTAATCCGTATATTATTTTCTTTAGTTTGAGAACTTTATCTTCTTTACCTTGTACCACGTACCTTTGAGGTTGCTCAACATAAATTTCTTCTTCAAAATAGCCATTAAGAAATGCTGATTTGACGTCTAGTTGGTAAATCTTCCACTTCTTATGTGCGACTAGTGCAATCAGCGCCCTTATAGTGTCAAGATGTGTAACTGGAGCAAATGTCTTGGTGTAGTCGATGCCAAACTGTTGTAAGTATCCTTTAGCGACTAGTCTATCTTTATGTTTTTAAATTAAGCCATCATCGTTAAGTTTTGTCATGTAGACCCACTTAACTCCTATTACTTCTTTATCTCGAGTGAGATCTACAAGCTCTCAAATGTCGTTTTTCTCGATCATTTTTATTTCTTCGTCCATAGCTTTTCTCCATTCTGGTTATTTTAAAGTTATTTCATAGCTTTCAGGTTCAACGATCATTAAGTTGCAACTTAAGTATATTTCTGATAATTTTCGTATTTTTCTTGGCGATGATTCTGGTGAATCAACTGGTTCTTCTATCATTGCTTGTGGGAACTATGGTTGATTGTTCTCCTCAACGTCACCCTCATGTTTTTGTTATTGTTTGAGTATGCTGATAGCTTTTCTTTCTACTTGACCAGTCTCCCAATTGTAGGCGGCAAATTAATCAAACTTAACGTCCTGACTTATAATTAGCTTCTTTGTTCTCAGATTATAGACTCGATAGCCTTTAGATTGAGTGCTATAACCTAGGAAGATTCCTTGTTCTGTCTTCTCATCGAGCTTACAACTTTTCTCTTGTGGAATGTGTAGCAAATGCAGCCAAAAACTCTAAGATGCTTTGCTGATGATTTTCGTCCGCTCCATGCTTCAACTTGTGTTTTGTCTTGCACCGCTTTGGTCGAACATCGATATAATAAGTAGACTGCAGTGCTTACTGCTTCTGCCCAAAAGGTTTATGGAAGACCTTTCTCCATTAGCATAGCTCTAGCTGTCTCCATTACTGTTCTATTCTTTCTTTCCGACACGCCGTTTTGTTCAGGTCCGTATCCAATGGTAAGTTGATGCTCCATTCCTTCATTTTCACAAAACTTGTTGGATTCATTTGATGTGTATTCTTTACCTCGTCGCTTTTGATTGTCTTGGTATTGCGACCACTTTACTTTTCGACATAGCATTTTTACTTTTTGAAAATCTCAAAATTTTGGGTTTTCTTCGCGCAAAAAATATACACGTCATTCTAGTGTAAGCATCTATAAAGAGAATGAAGTACATGTTTTGCTCATGTGATGGAGTACGCATCAAATCGCATACATCTGTATGTATGCGGTCCAACGGCTTTTTAGCTCTCCAAGATTTTTCGGACTAAAATGGTTGACGGTGTTGTTTCCCGAGCAAACATCATTCGCAAACTTCTTTAATCTCCTTTATGATTAGTAAATCTCTCATCTTACTCTTTTGCTGAAAGATCTTCAATCCGTGGAAGTGAAGTGTCCAAATCTCGTGTGCCACAGCCATAACTCGTCCACTTGTGTTGTCATTGCCACATTGATTGCATATCCCCATTGGATTGAGAAACATCCGTTCTCCCACTTTTTTACTTTTGCAATTACAAGAGATTTTTCTTTCTTATCACAGATCATGCAAGAATCTCCTTCAAAATATAAAGTATATCCATTCTCCATCATACACTTAATAGCTTTTGATCTATTGTAGGGACCAAGAGAACTTCATTGATGTATCTCTTGCCCTTTTTTTATCAACAGCAATAATGCCTTTGCCTGTTACTTCTATGAAATTTCCATTACCAATTTTTATTTTCGTGTTTATTTTATCAAGATTGCATAAAATACTTTCATCTTTCGCCATGTGATTACGCAACCACTGTCTGGATACCATGTATCTAATTTCTTTTCAAATACATCCTTGATAGAGGCATAAAATAGACTTCCTTCTATATTCTTTTCTACAGAGAAATTAGCTTAATGATTTTGTTTAAAACAACAATTTTTCTTCATGTCCAAATTTTTTCCAGCTACGGCATTGTGGTTTTCCTTTAAACCAACAATCCTTTTCCAAATGACTTTTTCTTTTGCAAACGTCACATGGAGGATACTTGCCATTCTTATCAATTTCTTTTCCTTGAGTTTCTTTATTTTTAGAATTTTTTTTAAATTTTCACAGCATATTAATTTTAGATTGAAAAGCGTTTTCTGTGTTAATTTTTAAAGCCTTCCTATTTTTTTTTTTATGAGCTTCCAGTGAACATATTAATTCTACAACTGTTAATTTATCTATATGTTTAGACTCCTCAATAGCTGAAATAATTGGATCATATTTTTCCGTGCAAGTAATTAAAATTTTTCCAATAATTTTCTTTTAAGAAACATCATTTCCACAAGATCTTAGTTGATTTAATATTTCATCTATTTTTGAATAATAATCTTTTGCGGTTTCAGAATCTTTCATTTTTAGATTTTCAAAATTTCTTCTTAAAGTTTGAAGACGGCAAATACGTATCTTGTCACTGCGTAGAACTCCTCCTTCAACTTATCCCAAGCTTCTTTTGTTGTTTTAGCTCCCATAATTCTCGAAAAATAAGTGTCTATCAAGCTCATCTATAGAACAAGTAATACTAGAGAATCTTTTTGTTGATTCTCTTTAAGTTCCTTCTTTTGTGCGGCAGTTAGATTGAAAATGTCATCTGGGTGAGTATATCCGTCGTTGACATCGCCACATAAGTTTTGCGCACAAAAGTAGGTCTTCATTTTAATAGACCAAAAATCATAGTTGTCTCCATTAAATGTTGGGATAGGAATTGATGAACGGAAAGTGTGAGCCATGGTATATGCTTACGCCCAATATCAATCGAACGAAGCTCTGATACCACTCATGATATTTTATAGTTGGTAGAAGAAATAAATAAATTAGATTGAAAAGATTTGATGGTTTATATGAAATATATTTTGAGGATAAAAATAGTAGAGAGTAATTTTAAATTTGACATGATAATTGAAGGAGAAAATTTAATTTATTGAAAAATAGAATTTTACAATTGCAGGAGACTTTTACAATGATTTTAGACTTCTCCATACAACAATTAAAGTGGCAGCCCCTATTTATAGCATACAAAAGTTGGTGGCTTGCCTCTAGAAAAGTCTTCTTTTTTATTATTTTATTTTACTTGGTCCTTAAGGAATTCTAGAATTTTCTAATATTTTCATTATTTTATATTTTAATTTTGCTTGCTTCCCAAGAATATCTAGTGAATTCTAAATAATTCTTTAACCCCTAAACTTTTCGTGTTTCCTGAGTTAGTCTAGAGAATTCTAGAAATATGCAACAATGCTAATACAATTCGATGGGTCCACGAGTACTACCCACCCACCCTTCATTTATGTCTATCTATTTATAATTTAAACTATTTGTAAACACGCCCCAAACATGTTTGAACTGGAACCATGATATCAGAGAAATCTTAACTGATTACAGTTTTATTAACTACACATTTTCTATTATTGATTAGTGTTATATTGTAGTGTTACGAGTGGAGGAACAGAGTCACTTTTGTTTTAAAATATACCATCTTGGGAAATTGAAGTCAACCATCCAGTATAATTGATTTCTCTGAGCATCTCAATCAATATATACTTAGTTTACATCTTCATCTAACAACACTTGGCCTACAAATTGCACAATATGAGAACAAGATGGGTAAAAAAATAAAACACTTCCCCAATTCATATCATTAAGATAAGTCGGAACACCAATGCTGCAGCAAATTACTTTCTCACCATCTAAGCAATTCCGAAATATACTCTTTCACACTATCACAATTTTTGAATTGTATGATTCAATTCGATTCAATGCACAAACAACTTAAATCAACGGTCTGAGTCATTTGATGTCAAGAATCAAAGTGTAACTCATGATTCGCTATTTAAGTTCAATAAATTCATGTCTTGAAATTCATAAAAACCAAAATCATATTCTACCAAACTCACTAGAAAACCTTTTTAATTGTTTTTCATGACAAAATTATCTAACAATGGCCAGCAACCCAACAATGGCCATGGTTTATGCAAGTGGAGAAGAAGAAAAGAAAGAAAAAAGTTCAAAAGAAGGGCAATGACATGGAGGTATTAGCGGAACAATATAAACGTTCGACAGTGTTAAAGGGCAGAAGGATAGTTGACATTGAATATGAAAAAGAAGAAAAGTAAAGTAAGCTCTAGTGGTGGGGATGCCATCAATGGAAGGATCTATATCGTCCAATGGTCTGTAGTGAAAATAGGCCTCATTTTTTATTTTCTTCTTTTTGTCTTCCTCTTTAAGTTTAGAAAAAATAATAATAAAAAAATTTAAGAGTATGGTTCCACGTCAAAGGCTAGTTAGAATGTATTGTTGGAAATGTAAACTTGATGCAATTTTACACTATTTGACAATTGTTGAAAAATGGAATGTTGAATCCATCATTTTGTATATAGGTTGATTTTCATCATTCTTATTCTAGCAACCAATTCACACTATATGTGTTTGATCATCAATAACATGGGTCGGCATATGGCTTCTCTCTTTTTCTCAATGTAGCTACTGAAACACGCTACCCACAGATCACCGCGTGCAAAAACTTAGAAAGAAAATAGTAAAAATTTCAAGAAAAAAAAAATTCCAAGCAGATAGACTTAAATTCAGGAAACCTTTTCAAAAAATATTGAGAATCCAATATTTTAAAAGCTTTATATAGTTTCTTCAGTATTTTCCACTTAAGCCCACATTCTCTCAACCACCTAAATGCACTACATGAACCTCTCATCTTTAAACCTTTGTTCTGAAATCTAAAGTCATGGTAACATCATTCTCCCAGCTACCTCAGTATTTAATGTTCTGTTGCACTTGCCCAAGGCGTTCTTTGGTGATCCAACACATTTCTCTTCCCCCTCAAAATTAATTATTAAATAATTAAATAAACAAATAAAGATCAAAAGAGGAGCATGAAGAAAACCCATCATGATTCCCATCAGCTGACAGGAGCATCAACTTTAATGAGTCTATAAAACAGTGTCAAGAAAGTGCCTTTTTATGCTACTGTGGAGAGTCTAGTCCTCGAAGTACTAATGAAAGATAAGCCATGTTGTTTACTAAAGTAGCAAGAGGGAATTTCAATAGCAAGAACCATAGGGAGACACAGGCTGGACAGTGGACTGAAAGAATTTTAGCTAATGTGCATTCACAAAAAAAAAAAAACAAAAAAAAAAAACTACTGAAAGTGTTAAAATGATTCTCAGAGGATTTTCCTAAAATCTTACACTAAGATTTCTAACTTTTTTGGTCTTCGGGTTCAAAAGTACTACTCTGTCACTCCTCCAAAAGGGTAAAATTCCAACAAATCCAAACATGTCATTAACAGAGTACCTCAAAAACAACAAGTTCACTTGGCAGGCCGACCCCAGTAAGCGATGGGCTGAACCTAGCAATTTAAGATTGAGCCAATTAAATTTGAGATTAATTAGATTCCAAAAAATGTATCAGTCAAAGTTATGGGGAGATGGCCAAGTGGCAAACTGTTAATAAATATTCAAGAAAAACAATATGAAGAATCTAATGAAAATAACAACCAAACTAATGGGCGAAAGCCACGTGTTTCAAATGGAACCATCTAGAATCAACGTGTCCAGGGAAAAACAAAAATATTAAAAAGCCCATAGGCTTGGGATATCTAAAAATAGCCTAGAAAATCCTAAAGAACGCAAACAATATTAGAAACCCTAACAAATTCCCGTTTTTCATTTCCTAGGTCTTTACTTTGCTACAATCATCCCAGGAAAACTGCTCCCATAGAGCTCCGGTTTCCGGAAGAGGGCCTAGAAGGATATTACACAAGGAGGTAGCAAGGAAATTGTTGGCTTCAACTTTTTGGGGTCAACAATAACAACTCAGGACAGATTCCCAACCAAGTTTCACTTTAAGTAACCGTTCAACAACGTTCCAGCCTCCTAAATCTAATGCTATATGAACATCACTGACTACTTAATGGAAAAGGCTATCATATAGGCATGACCAGAAAGAGTACACCCAAAGCAAGGTCATCTTAAGTCATTTACTTAAACATAATCCCATAATAACTTCTAAAACAAATCATGTCAGACGTGCCAAAGAGCGATCTTCATATCAATTACAACTCAAATGGCTACTTATGCTGCAAGTCTTGCAGTAATTTTTAGATATTTTGCAGTCACAAAAAACATTAAGCATTTGATCCCCAGCACTTGTTCCCTCAATACAAAACTGTTACTTTGTAAAAGAAATATAAGCATTGTGCTTCATTTTTTGTTTGGCAGGGTAGTAATATTAGATATCACTGGACAAAATTAGGAAAAAAAATAAGCATAAATTGTCTATATTGTTTATCAAATTTGCATTATGCACTCGGTGTAATGTGTTGGTAGCTTCAAACTTGTCAACGGAATCACAATGGTTAAGCAATTCAAGTTACTTAAAACTATCTTATAACAGGCAACGAAAATTCTTTCCTACAACAAATTGCACATAAACGACTACTCCACAAATATTCAGAAATGAGCCGAAAATTTTAAAATAATCATTGTAGCACATACTAAAAATAGATAGCACAACTATGACAAAGTATCTAATTCTAAGGTTCAAGGTAAAAACAATTCAATCAGTAGCATCTCAAGTGTGAACTAAGAATTTCGAACGTACCGAATTAATGATTTCTCAACTGGAGCGCTTGTAAGAAACGTGTTTTCTCGCAGCCCTAGCATTTTCATACTCGAACTTCAACACATTGGGGATGTGAGAGGTATCCTTAACATAGAAAAACCTCCCAAAAGCACTCTCTTCAATGGTCGGAAAGTAGCACCGGAGAAAAGAATTCACCACCCAAAACCAGCCTCCACCAAGCACCGCCCCAAGTGCAGCACCAGCGAAGACCTGAGCCACCGTGTGATACCCCAAATACACCCTCGAATACATAGTAAAGACCGCCAATGGCCACACAAGAAGTCCCACAACCCACAATTGGTTTCTGGCTAAAATCCCAATCTTATAATATGTCAAAAGCGTGAAATAAACAGCAAAAAATAACATGTACTGAGAGTGGCTGGAGGGCCAGCCCTGGGAATCGCACATTTCAAGAAGCGCACAGGTTTCGGGCCGGGCCTGCTGGACCGATGTCTTGATAATTTCATTGATGAATTGCGAAATCAACAGACCCAACGCAAAGAACATGCCCTGAAGCTCGCGGCGAAAAATGAAATGAGAAACGAACCCACCAAGACTAATGAAAACTGGGACTAAAGAAATCCATGCCAGGAAATGGCCAAATTGATCTCCTTTTTGGTACCTTACATGGGTCAGTGTTACTGCTTTTAAGGGTGGATGCGCGTGCGAATTCAACATGATTTCTTGAAAACTTATCGGAAAATTAAGAAAATATAACTGTAATAATCAGATCTTGAACTTGTATGCGGATTTTTTGAAAGAACTCGGAATTTGTCGGTATAGAATTGCGTGAATTTAGAGGGAAAGGAAAGTGCCTTAAGGATCTGAATTTCGTTTTGCAGAAACCGATGACGTAGGGAAAGGGGTGCCGGGTGCGGCCACGGAACGTCGGTGTGAGAAACGGATAAGAGGCCTCGGTGGACGAAAGTACTGGACCAAACCAAGCTGAGTCCGCCGGTCTAGTTCCACTAAGTTTGATGCTCCACCAAGTTTATATTTTGTCACGATTTACTCACTCAACTTCAAAAAAATTTCAACCTAGTGGATTGAACTTAGGACTGTTGCTTCCCCTCACTCACGGGATGAATTCCGTCTTTGGCTCCGTCTAGATGACAAACGGTAAATCTAATTGGACCGTTAAATCACTCCAAATGGTAAATTAATTGCCATGTCACTTGCACGTCAGCAAATGACTCTTCCAAACACGCCCTTCTCGTGCCCAAGAAATTCCAACACGACTTTGCTAATTCAAAACCTCAAATCGTAAGGGCATGAATTCCATTTCTCCCAAATCAACTCGTCTGTGAACTCTAATTCCCGAATCAAGATCAACAACGAACGAATTGAAGAAACCAACCCAAGCGTGAAGAAGCAACAGCTTTTTGATCCCAAAATTTTGAGCAAGGATTCATTCTTTCGACAGAAAGCTGCTCTTCAACCATAGATTATACAGCACAAACGACGTCCCCACAGATTTCTGATCAACCGAGGACCACAAACTTCGGATTCTTGAAGGCGATGGACGGACCAGCTGAATGTAATTTCGAAACAATTTTTTTTGTGGGGGTAGATTTAATGATAGTGCGAAGATGATTTTTAGATATAACAACCGGAAATATTTTTTTCATCTATTTCATCTTGTCGTGTTTTGTTAGTTTTGAGATACCAAGAGACTAATTTAAAAATAAGTTTTATGTCAAAATTTTAGATTTCAGCCAAATAATTAAGTATTCATCTAGCGAAAAATTTCATATCAATATTGGGCTTGTTTCGAAACTCCTATTAAATGACGAATTTTGTACTTTAGAAAAAGTTATTTGAGATAAGTTAAACCTAAGTTATTGTAGTATAAAGGGAGTCCTATTTTAATTAGGATTAATCAAACAATTAACTTTTTTTAGCCACGTGTATCATAATTTGGAATGTGACATTTGATATTTTTATTAAAAAGGAGGATAAGGAGGATTTGTTTTACAGATTACCCATTTATATTCCATGTAATCCAAATTAACCAATCTCATCATTTTGGCTAGGATTTCTATTTGAAATCAAATTCTATCCAATTCGCAACAACTGTTTTAGACTCATGATTTCATAGGAACTCCAATTGACATTAAATTACAACACATTTTAGATACATATACACGCACACACGGCAGACCCACAAAAAAAGGGGATGAAGCATTTTTACGTATAAGGTTTGGAGAGGAGTTCCGTAGACACTATTTTATCACCACAACTAAGATAGAATCCCTACACTAAGTTGATCGTTATATGAATTTAATTTCGTTCATGTTCTTCTTAAATGTCAATGTCATGGACATTATATGTTTAACTGATAACCGCAAAGGCTCATTAGAACTTTAAGAGAATATATGTTAAATTGATGGTCGCAAAGGCTCATAAAAACTTTAAGTAGATCGTTTGATTATCAATTTGCTTATTTATGAAGACAATATGTAAGGATGCATGATTAAATATAGCATGTGTAGCCTACTGAGTATTTTCTTGAGATGCTCACTCCCATTTAACATTTTCAGAGTAATCGGATATTGTGCGGTGGCTCGGCATGAATGGCATATGAAATTTTTAGAGAAACTTATTTATGTTTTAGATTGCCACTTCTATGTTTAATAATCATTGGGATATCCCAAAGATTGTAGTTTAAATCCATGTTTTGGGACGGAAAATTTTAATGTTTGAACATGTGTTTAGTAAATTCCAGCATTTTGTTAGTGTTTTTAAAATTGTACTATGGTCGGTGATGCTACCAAAAATCGTACCTGATGATTTCTGAGCTCGACGACCGAGAATGAGCACGAACGAATCTTCC
>CAIGRP010118012.1:738-11275 GCA_903798385.1 Fraxinus cuspidata
GAAAATTTTGACTTGATTATAACTGAAAACACTCAAAACGACAAATTTGTCGTTTTGTGTTTTCTTTATAAATTTTTAACTTGTTTTCAAAAATGCGTTTTCGAAAATGGGAAAAAGAATGCGTTTTAGCTAATTTGGAAAATCGAAAACAGAAAACGACTTGAAAATGGTAAAGAGAACATGCCCTTAGTGTTTTCTACCAAAACTTCGAGAACACTTTGAAGGAAATTTGAATATGAAGGAAATAGTATAAATTCTATCTTTTGAAATGAAGATTTGATCTCAATTTATTGAATTATATATTTGATATGATAATCTATCATATATTTATAGATTTCAATTAACACCCACGAAGTAGTGTCAATAAATCATAAAAAGTTGAAAACGTTTCACAAAAGGACACCAAAACTAGCCTTAACAGCTATTTTTTTAGTTCTACGCGACCACTTATAACAGACATATATGATTGCATGAGCTAATCACTTGCAGGGCATATATAGCCCTAAATATCTTTATGCGACCGCAGGCAACAAGGTCAAAGTATTAATTTTGAATAATAATTTCAACAATTCTCCACTTGTTCAATATTCAATAAAATTTCATATTCAAAATATACAATATTTATGCATAGAGATTATATATCTTTCGATTTGAATCCAACTATAGTGATTCAAACAAAGTAAAGTCGAAATTAAAGATAGAAATAAAGTTTTGAACCAATCATTCCTTATAACAACACCCGTAAGAAAACACACACAAGTATCACGTGCTCTCGAGTTTCTAAATCTCGCTTAACGCTGATATGATATTGCGCTTATCCTATTCAATAAACTTTTAAGAGAGAAGTTTCAATTCTCTATTGAGGCGGCACCACCTCGAAATTGAGTTGGATGAAATTCTTCCAGTATCTTTGTTACTTTTTGATATACTTACACTTTAGTACTGAATTTCATTAAGAGATTAAAGCTCAACCCTTATTAATATAACAACCAACATTATATTATTAGGATAGGGTTATCGCGAATTTTATAATTCTGAAATTATTCACATATCGAATGACTTGTTGTTACCATTTGAACCCGTGAATTACTTGTTAAATAATGACAGGTAGGATTGCCATTATTGGTGAATATTTTATTTTAATAGTTTCAACCCTATCCTATAATAAGTTGATATTGCTAAATCTCTATTTAGAGGTTTAGTTAAGGGATCTATTAGATTCTCAATTGACTTAACATAATTTAGGAAAATTATTCTACTCTTGATTAATTTCTTTATGTAGTTATGTCTTTCATATGTCTAGATTTTTCATTGTATAGCTCACTGTATGCATTTACTAATGTGGCTTGACAATAACATTGGTCCTAAACGTATCTCATAAAGAGGATCTTTAAGCCACACAACCTCTTTCTAAATGTTTGATAGAGTTACAAATTCAGTTGAGTGTCTAATACATGTTTTTTTTTTTTTTAATTTCCAAGGAACAACACATCCTCCAAGAGTAACACCCAACTCAAAGTCCACTTACTTTCACCCGTATTAGATATCCAATTAATATCGGTAAATTCTTCTAATATAGCCGGGAATTTAAAATATTGTAGACCTATATTCTTGTTTTTTTAAATAGCCAAGAACTCTTCAAATGACCTTCCAATGTTACTTTCTCGAATTACTAGTAAACCTACTGAGTTTATTAATTGCAAAAGTTATGTCCGGTCTTGTGCATTGAACTGCATACATAAGACTCCCTATAGTATTTGCATACTTCAAGTGAGCAATTTCTCTTGCATCATTCTTTATAAGTTTTAAACTTGGATCATAAGGATATCAAATTCTTTTATATTTAAATGTTTGAACTTGTTAATCACATTGTCAATATAATGTGATTGACTCAAGAAAAAACCCCACTAATTTTTGTAACATTGACACTCAACATGGTATTCACATGTCCAAGATCTTTCATCATAAATGTGGAACATAGAAACCTCTTCATTTATTTGATTACATCCATGTAATTACTCATAATCAACATGTCATCAACATACAAGCAAATAAGGATTATATATTCATCACACACTTTAGAATATAAACATTTATCTACACTATTAGGTTTAAAACCAAATGATATAATAGCTAAGTCAAATTTCTCATGCAATTTCTTAGATTCTTGCTTCAATCTGTATAATGGCTTTACAAATATAAACATTTATCTACACTATTATTTATGAACCCAATTAAATTAATAGTTAGGTCAAAATTTTCATGTTATTACTTAGGTGTCGCTTTAAACCGTATAACAATTTCACCAATTTACACACCTTATGTTCATCTTCGGGTAGAACAAACCCTTTGAGTTGTTCCATATAAACCTCCTCACCGAGATCCCCATTTAAAAACGTTGTCTTAACATCTTTTTAATGAATATTCAAGTCATGTATTGAAGCTAATGCTAATAGAATCCTAATTAAAATTATTCTAGCTGTCGGTGCATGGTAGCAAAATAATCTAGTCTTTCATTTTGTCGATACTATTTAGCTACTAATTTAGCTTTAAGGGTATTAAGAAAATTATCAACATTGCATTATTTTCTAAACACCAATTTGCATCCAATAGGTTTGGATTCGGGTGACAAATCGATAAGTCCCAATGTATTATTTAACATAATTGTGTCAATTTCATCTTTAATTGTATCTTTCCAAAAGATGCTATCACAAGAAGACATCGTTTCTCTTTAAGTTTTAGAATTGGTCTACACTTGTAGAACGAAACGAATTGTTTTTACAACATTCTTCTCATTTCCTTCTACTAGTAACGAAAATAAAGTTGAGAGTCAATTTCAACTGGTCCTAAAGACTTCTCAATTCGAGTTCTTTTTCTTCTTCATGGTTCACTAGATTCATTATTCATATTTAGAAAATGTTCATCTTGTCTTTCACTACAGCTAGAGATTTCATTATAAGTTTTCCTTAATTCATTATCCGATGATAGTGTTCTCAAAAAACTCAACATCACTTGATTCAATTATTACATTGGTCTCCAAATTTACCAATATATATAATTTGCTATTACTTGTATAACCAACAAAGGCACATTTAATACCTCTTGGAGCCAACTTAGTCCTATTAGAGTTTGTGTTCTTATAATATGCATGATACTCTCACACTTTGAAGTATTTATTGTTAAGTTTTTTTCCTTCCCACAATTCATAAGGAGAAATCTTTATAAATTTTGAAGGAATTTTATTTAATATTATACATGCACTTAACATTGCTTCACCTCATAAATTAAATAGCAACTTAGTATAAGTTAATATGACATTTATCATTTCAACTAAAATTCCATTTTTTCCTTCGGGTGTCCTAAGTGTAGAATATTGATGAATTATATATTTTTGTTCACAAAATAAGTTAAAATCAATAGAAATATATTCACCTCCTCTATCACATTGTAGAATTTTTTTTTCTTACTTAAGTGATTTTCAACTTCAAATTTTCAACTTCATTTTATATATTTTAAATATATCAAAAATTTCATATTTATGTTTCATTAAATAAACTTAAGATATCTAGAGCGATCATCTATAAATGTAATAAAATACATATTTTTCACATTTAGTTAACATACCATTTAATTCACATATGTTCATATGAATTAATTCTAAAATATTAGAAATCCTATTTATACTTTGATAAGGGTTTTTAGTCATTTTAAATTCTACTCATGTTTTATGTTTAAATTCATCATTTTCAATATATATTAAGTCACATTTTAACATTTTTTTCATAGTACTTTTACCTATATAACCTAATCTAGTATACCATAAAGTAAATGAATCAATAATATAAGTAAAAACAATTTTATTTATAATTTTGTCAGCAGTACAAAGTTTAATGATTCATTCACTAGAATAGTCATTTTTAACAAATTTTTCATTTAGGGATAATATAAGTTTACCGGGCTTATAAACAATTATTATGTCCAATTTTCATAAGAGATTATCTCTAACTAAGTTTCTATTCATTTCAGAAACATGTAGTACATTTGAAGTTTACAACAATCAATTCTTTTCCCTGCTTTTTTATTTCTTTTAGAATTTGAAGTTTTTATAGAATAAGCGTAGATGGTAAACAAATTATTTGATAAAGATTTATATTTGCGATTATATTATTTTGTTTTTATGTTAAAAAATATGAATTTTAAAAATAAAAAAATTGTATTAGCTAATTGGGTCGGTTAACTCATGGGTTGATTGCTTAAACCATAACCTACCCGACCCGACATTTTCATGGTTCAAATTAACCAAACAAAACCAATTTCTTGGTGCAAACCAACCCAAACTCACCCAAATCGGTTTGATCCATTTTTCGATTTTTTTTTCTCACTTCTATAACCTTTTGTTGTTAAAAAAAATGCTATTGTTTCAAATATTAATTATTTGGTAAGTTGGAAATACATTTTTATCAAAAAAATAATTTTAAAAAACTATTTTACAGAAACCCAAATTTTGAGATTCTATAAAAAGCTCTAACTCAGCCAATTTAGGATGTGTTTGGTTTAGGAATAAAGTTTGTGAAAAGTGATTTTTTTGAGCCCATATTTGAGTCACATTAAAATTTTCATTCTCATTATTCTACTTATTTTTAACCACATTTTTCGATAAAATAATATTTTTCATCACATCAATAACTTTTCCTTCTTTTTCAACCACACATTTTTCATCAATCTACTATTTCAAAATAAATTATTCCAAAATAATGTGGCTCAAACGCATCCTGAGTATGTTAGGTTCGAAAGTAGAAAAAATTATGGATAAACATGTAAAATTATACTAGAAAAATGAGATTGAAAATAAATTTAAAAAAATATATTTTAAAAAATTTGTACCAAATATGAACTAAATATAAAGTCCGTATATAAATACAAACACTTTTGAATTCACAACTAAATGATCTCACTTTTTAATAAAAATTCTATTATCAAAAGCTATATTACTAGAAACTCTTCTCAAAGTAACAATCCCAAGTGGACACTTCATGTACCCCTTGTTTGGATTACATTATCTTAAAAATATTCATTTTTTCTTTTCAATTACTTTTTTTTTCAGTCAAATATTTTTCTTATAGAACATTTTCTACACATTTTCTTATTTTTTAATCACATATGCTTTTAAAAAATCATTATTTTAATATACATTTTTTTTTTCCGAAAACGGGGTCAAAAGAGGCATAGCCTTCCTAAGCCCCAAGTCCTAAATAATCTACGTGTAATTTGCTCTAAAAACTCAATTAAAAAAGTAATGCTTTTTATAAGCCTCTGACATTTACCCGTGAAAACCACTCATCAAAAGATTTCTCTCTTTCCTCTAAAACCCCACACCCCATATTACTCCTTTCTCTCTTGCACAAGCAATAAGCATTCATCTTCATCTTCTCTCTCAAATGTATAGCCCTTTTTTCTCTCCCATTTCTAACTTCTCTTTCATTACATTCATACTCATTTTGGTACAATTTCTCATGGATGTTAACTCGACCACGCACTGGCAAGATATACAAATCTTGAATCAGCTCAAGAACTGCGTCGATCCCAACTCAGTTACTCCAGGTTCCTGCATTTATTCATGGGACTTCACTCTTGATCCATGCGACAATCTGTTTAAAGAAAAATTTACTTGTGGCTTTCGGTGCGACGTTGTTGTGGAGGGCTTTTCTCGGGTCACCGAACTCGCTCTTGACTCGGCCTATTACTCCGGCTCGCTCAGTAACGTGACGTGGAATCTCCCTTATTTACAGAACTTGGATGTTTCGAATAATTACTTTAATGGGTCTGTTCCCGAATCGTTTTCTCAGTTAACTAGGCTGCAGAGACTCGGGCTGTCCAGGAATTTGCTCTCTGGATCGGTGCCGGACTCACTAGGCACGCTTTCCAACTTGGAAGAGATGTACTTGGATAACAACAAGCTTGAGGGGACAATTCCGTTGAGCTTCAACGGTCTGAAGAATTTAAAAAGGCTCGAACTTCAAGGAAACAGACTCAGTGGAGAGTTTCCTCAACTGATTCAACTCAGTAACTTGAATTTTCTTGACGCCAGTGACAATGCCATCTCCGGCAACATTCCAGCGAATTTCCCGGAAGCCCTCATTGAGATTTCAATGAGGAACAATCAAATTGAGGGCAACATTCCATCGAACCTGATCAACTGTGCATACCTGCAAGTCTTGGACCTGAGTCACAACAAACTCAGTGGGTCAGTTCCTCCGAGTCTATTCACTCACCCCTCTTTACAACAGTTAACTCTCTCATACAACCAATACGACTCAGTGCCAGTACCCGGTAATTCGGGTCTGACCAGTGAACTCATTTCAGTGGATTTGAGCAACAATAATATCCACGGGTTTTTACCCGGGTTCATGGGTTCAATGCCAAAATTATCAGCTCTGTCACTGGAAAACAACAAGTTGTCGGGTATGTTACCCACCCAGTATACATTAAAAGTGTTAGCAGCGGGTTCGGGTTCAGAGTTGGCCCAGTTCGAGAGGTTATTGCTTGGAGGTAATTATCTCTTTGGTCCCATTCCGGGTCCATTACTGGAGCTTGAACCGGGTTCTGTCACAATCCGATTGGGAAATAACTGCTTTTTGCGGTGCCCAGTCAGATGGTTCTTTTGTGAAGGTGGGGCCCAAAAGTCCTTAACGGACTGCAGATCGTTTGGTCCCATCATTCCTTGAATATTGTGATATGTTCTAAGAAATGTTTATTATTATTTTTATTTTGTTAACGTTGGGATTAATTAATTTTGTATTGAGAATAATTTGTTTGCTTTACCATCCAATAAAATTTCGCAAGAAAATAAATTAATATAGATGTGTATATAATGTAGGAGTAAGTTTGAATATATTGTTAAACTTTATATGCCACTATTTAGAAACCTGTTTTAAATCATATAAAAATCTTTTTAACAATCAAATCTAAAGATGTAAACGAGTTGAGCCCAAGTTTGCGGCTCAGGTAAAATCGAATCGAGCATTTTTTGAGCTAAGCCAAAGCTTGATCGAAAAAATGGGCTCAACTCGAACTTTCGTCTCGAATCTTTTCGAGTTGAGTCGAGTCAAGTTAGTTCATTAGCTACCTATTTTAAAAGCAATTGTTGTTGCCTTTAAAAACTGTAACTACCTTTATTTTTAAAGGCCTAAAAAAGGCGGCTATTGCAAGTTGCCTTTTTAAAGGCAAACAAAAAATGCAGCCAAAATTCAAGACACGGGGAGCCACACAGGTGGACTCGGGCTCGGACCAACAATTGAAAATGAGGCTTGACCTGAGCCTCGGCTTGGTTCCAATGAGTCGTAAGTTGAGCCACGGGTTGCTTAAAGTGATGAGCTAGATTGACATCCCTAATTAAACCTTTTTACTTTTGGTTTTTAACTCAAAACTCTTAGACTGATTCATAAATATAGTTTCATCTAGATCCTATTTAATAAAGTTGTTTTAATACCAAGTTGATTTAGTTTCCAATTAATATGGGAAATTAAAGGAAGCCAAATATGGATAGACGTATCTTTTACAACAGGTCAAAATATTTCATTATAATATATCCCCTCTTTTTGAGTAAACCTATTTTCTACTAGACTAACTTTATATCTCTTATTTAGCTCAGACTCACATTCTTTAACTTATAATCCATTTATAGTCAACTATTTTCGAATTATTATGTTTATGAACAAGAATCCAAGTTTTATTACTCATTAAAGAATCTATTTTCATCTTTCATGGCTTCATTTTAGTCTTTATAACTTAAGACTTCTTCATAAGTATTTGGTTCGTAATTTTTACTTTTAAAGCAAGACCACCAATGTGGCTATTTGTGTAGGTGCGGACTCTGCTCTTTGTGTCTCAATAAGCTGTTAGAAAAAATATTCGTAAACGAATACCGGTTTAACAAATATCGAATTTACAACACATACTGGATATACAACTTACCGTATATATAACTAACATACCAGATATGCAACTAACATATCGGTTATGCAGTTTACCGCGTAGACAATAACTTACCGAATAATAGCTAAGATATAGCAGATTAAATAAATTGTTAATCACAACAAACAAAATAAGTTATATAAATCATGATAAAATAGAATAAATAATCTAAATAGCAGAGAATAAAAACCATATATGCAACTAACATATCGGATATGCAGTTTACCGTGTAAACAATTACTTACCGAATAATAACTAAGATATAGCAGATTAAATAATTTGTTAATCACAACAAACAAAATAAGTTATATAAATCACGATAAAATAGAATAAATAATCTAAATAGCAGAGAATAAAAATTCAATTGAACTTAAAAAAAAAAAGAAAAAAAATCGAGGCATATGTGAACACAGTTTCATTAAAACATATTCGCCCCCTCACGTAGTTGTTTGAGATTTAATTTGAACGTCTGTTTCTCAGGATACAACGGTAAACCAGTAGAGTCCGAGCACTGCAAATTCTACTGTGGCGAACCGACTTAGTATCTGAATAATATCACAACCAAGACCTTGACAGACAATATATTATGTATGCAGACGGAAAATTTCGTATGCAAGTAGAGATTTTCCGTATGTTTTGGAACTGTAATGCAGACAATCATATCTGGAATAGTAGAAAAACGAGGTTTCATATAGATTTAACTCAGTAATGACAAGTTATAAATGTCCACTAATTCAATGGCAATAACCATTGGAGTTTCAACAGTTTCAAACGTTAATGGCAATAATCATTGGAGTTTTAGCAGTTTCAGAAACCAAAAGTCAGTTGTTGAAAGTAAAAAGTTGGAAAAATGTAGGCCCTCCTAAAGAGCCAATTTTTGGTCAATTCGGTCCGACATTCGTGTACGCAGGTCGCGTCCGCACATAAGTTCAAGGTTCAAAGCTAATTTCGGTCCGTGATTTGCACCCCCTTGCGCGCGCATGTGAAGAGAGCTTCTATGCTACAGATGATTACATACTTTCAAAGTGTAGCCATATATAAAGTGATTTTTACTTTCATAAACTTCATATATGAGATAAACTCAAATTTAGTTTTCCCTCCAATAAATCATATTCCAATGGTCCACTTTGAACTCTAATTTTCCATTCACCTGAACTTCATTTTTGGTAAGTAAATACATGATTTCGATATTCTCGCGGAGGAGAATACAAATCAATGTTGATCTTCCAAAATAAGCAAACGAGTTCCACTCAAAATTTATGCCAAAGTTAGTTATTCACCTCATTCATTTCAACAATCCTCCACATGTATGAAAATTGGGAGAGACATAAAACGTGAAACAAAGACTTGGTGAAAAGTTCAACGGTTGAAACTTGCATAAGATGGGTAGGTCCCTTTGAACCTTCCCTTTTAAAAGCACATTTACTTTACCAACTGACCAGTAGACGCGCGTCTTTGAACTGTTTTGCCATTTATGTAAGAGATGATATGCTCCACACAGGATTCTTCCTAACACAATTCAGTTTTCATTATCATGTTCCTTTTTTGTCATGAACATATGCCTGGTTCTGCGAGAATTCTTAACAATTGAGCCCCACACAATTCTCTTAAAAGCAGCCCAACTTTTCTCTCATATAGGTGATTTCTTATTATAAGTAACCATTACTAGGCTTGATTTTCGATGCATAAGTATTAGTAAAAGCCTATTGCATATCCTTCATCCTTACGGGCATCACTGTTACATCATATGAATGGACATGAGGCAACATATATGCAAATTGCTGGCACAGGTTTCAGCCATCTTGGAATATCCTCTAAGAAGTTGTGTAACCACTCAACTTCTTCACCACATTTATCTAAAGTTATAATCTCAGATTCCATGGTAGATCTCGCTATAACGGTTTATTTAGAGGATTTTCAAGATATAATTGCACCTTCTAATGTGAACACAAATCCACTAGTGGATTTGGAGTATTTTATATCAGATATCCAATTTGCATCACTATATCCTTCAATGACTGCTGGATATCTGGTATAGTGCAGTCCAAAATTACGAGTATATCTTAAGTAGCTTAGTACTTTTACTANACACAAATCCACTCGTGGACTTTGAGTCTTTCCTATCATATATCCAATTGGCATCACTATATCCTTCAATGACTGGTGTATATCTGGTATAGTGCAGTCCAAAATTACGAGTATATCTTAAGTAGCTTAGTACTTTTACTATTCCTTTCCCGTGGTCAGCTCCTGGATTACTCGTGTATCTACTCAGTTTACTAACTATGTATGCTATGTCTGGTCTTGTACAACTCATCAAGTACATCAAACTTTCATTAAATCTAGAGTATTCTACTTGAGAGACACTCTCATCTTTTTTTTTAGATAGATGCTGACTCGTATCTATCGGTGTTCTACCCATTCCAGTATCATCCTTATTGAATTTTTCTAAAATTTTGTCCACATAATGTGACTGGCTTAGAACGAGTCCATCTGATGTTCTATTTATTTTAATTCCAAGTATGACATCAGCTATACCCATATCTTTCATGTCAAACCTTGA
>CAIGRP010118022.1:0-19628 GCA_903798385.1 Fraxinus cuspidata
GAAACACGAAGAGAACGGCACCTAATGTTTGTTACTTTTTCAGGGCATGGCAGTGCATTATAATTTTGATTGTATTCCCCAACCGACAAAATTGGTAGTTTTAACCATTTTTCAACTTTTTGTTCAATTTTACAAACTTTTAAGCATATTATTACCAACCCACGTATTTTGTTCAAAATTTATGGATGTCATCTCTTATAAATTATTTTAAACAAACAATCGTTTACAAGACAAAAATTCAATTATATGTGAAAAACTTGCTTATAAATATAAAATACTATAATTAAAAAATTACTTCTAAATAAAAAAAAAATCACTTACACGACTAAAATTCATGTAAAAAGTTACTTACAAAGTAGTAAGTATTTCTAATACGAAAAAAATAATACTTGTAAAATATAAAAATTTACAAGAACTTTGAGGACAGCAACTAGTTGGAGTTTGTTTCTCCCTAAAACATGTACCCCATGATTCTTTTTGTAGATCTGTCATAGAGACAAACGCCCCTCACACACTAGTGGTCAACCTCACGCACCTTGAAAAGGCTCCTTCAAGTGGGGCAGAGCGGAGGCATGTTAGGGGATCCGTTGCACTTTTAGGTCCTTGAAAATTGAGTCACTATGTGACACAATCCACCTCGAGTAATTCTAGTGGATTCGAAACGTGACATGTGCCGATGACAAGTACTAACTAAAAGTCTAATCCATATCAAGACTATTACAATATACAATATATTACGGCTTATTTTTAAGGAAATTTCAACATTGTCTTCCCTATAATTTGGACCAACAATATTCACAATTAAATGAAACAATTTCTCCTTTCAATAATCACAACAAACACCACAAGAGATGTAAGTTGAATTCGCAAACTTTTACCATTTAAACAACATAAACTATCTTTACATATGGATGCAAAATATATAGATAGCCCATCTAGCTATCTACAAGTGATTACACAAGTGATATTAAAAAATGAACATGTTTCCCAAAATAATAACTACATGCTTTATGAAATGAGTCATGCTAGTTAATTCTGTTGTATGGCTCCGACTCCAAAATCATGGCTCAACTCCAAAAGTTGCTTGAAAATTCAACTGCTACCTGATAAGAAAATTGTGAGAAATATATAAGTTAATTGCAGTCTGAGAATTTCGAAAATAATTATACTTTTTTAGTTATACTTATTTAACAAAAATTGAGTTTACATCACTTAACAATTTACATTATAATATCATATAATAATAGTCAAGATGTGAAAGATTCTCATAGCATAGTTCAACCATGTTAAATACTGAGATAATTCTTTCGCTACGTTTTATTTTTAAAAGCTAAACCTTTCTGATTTCTGTGACAATTACTATATTACATTGCGTTGAAATTATATTCCCAAGTCACAATATTTTATATTTATTTTTATAAAGTTTATAAATATTCACAGAAGACATCTTATAATTAATTTCACAGTTTCATATTTTATAAATAAACCTTGATTAAACTTTAGTCTTTGTCGAATCATGTATACAATTTCCATCAAAGTTAGTTAAATCTTATAAATGTAACTTATTTCTTATTATATTATTATATATATGAATATTTACTTTATTTGAGCTAACTTGATATACTACGTATAAAATCAACACATAAAAATTAAAGAACTAGAATATTGAAAATTAAATTAAAGGGCCACACGTAGATTACATTGTTTATCCTAACTAATGATCTGGCTAGTCATGTTACTAAAAAAATAATAAAAGAATATAGAGTTCATAATCGAATTCTGAAATCTTGATCATAGAAAGAATTAGATCTTCCACCAAGTATTTTATTCAACATCAAAAATTTTCAAACCTTAACCTTTTACTCTTTGATCTTGATGATTATGTGTTTCTCTCACTCTAAAATGGTGTCCCATAAAAAGAATGAATAATCCTATGTGTAGAAGTCTATAATAACTCTAAATAATAGTCCTAAATCATTCACCATGTGGAATTTGAATCTAACTAGGAATCTAATAAAAGATGGATTTTTAATAGTTAAGTGCTTTTGTCCTCCACATTAAGTTCTTGTACATCTCAGATCCTCTTTATTTGCATTGCAGGTTCTCATCTTCAAGACTTGATCATTTTGGTCCCCAATTCGTCAATTTGTATGGCTTCAATCCAATTTCATCCAATCATGTCCAATCCTGATTTTTACCTAAAGCAATCATAAAATAACCTAAATTAAGTAGATATGAAGTCCAAATAAACATATAAAATGCACTTATCAGGCATCTTCCAGACCTGAAGAGGAATTTAATATCCTTGAGTACCCTTGATTCAAAAAGGTACAAGTATAACGATAAATGTGGAGTTTAAAGGTTAGCAGAGTTGCTTATGTGGTGATGAAGCTCCACGAGGTTATATATTTTGTAGGGCTTTATTGTAATACGGGATGCAGCTATTACTGTTTTTTCTTTGTTAAATGAAGAAGTTACTAGACTTTGGCATATACGGCTTGGCCATATGAGTGAGAATGAGATGGATGAATTGAGCAGGAGAGGACTTTTTGATGGACAGAGTAATAGTAAATTGAAGTTCTGCAAGTATTGTGTCTTTGAGAATTAGAGGAGGGTTGGATTCACCAAAGGAAGACACAACACGAAGAGAATACTTGATCATATCCATTTTGATCTTTGGGGACCGACGATGTTGCTTTCCAAAGGACAAACTTATTATTTATTGACAATAATTGATGAATTTTTCAAAAACGTTTGGGTGTTCTTCTTGAAACAGAAGAGTGATATTTTTGCTACCTTCAAGGAGTGGAAGACAATGATTGAGAAGCAGACTTGAAAACATGTAAAATATCTCCGCACTGATAATGGATTGGAGTTATGTTTAGATGAATTTAATAGTTTATGGAAGTCATAAAGGATTTCGAGGCACCTAATAGTTTGTGGTACTCCACAGCAGAACAGTGTAGCAGAACGGATGAATAGAACTTTGATGGAGAAAGTTCGTTGTATGCTTTCAAATATTGGGTTGTCCAATACATTTTGGGTTGAAGGACACCACAAGAGATATGGTCTAGTACTCCTCCTAGTTACTCTTGAAAACATTTGGACATTCTGCTTATGCTCATGTGAATATTGAGAAATTGGAGCCAATGTTTAGACAGTGTGTTTTTCTTGGTTATAAGTCTGGTGTTAAGGGATATAAATTATGGTGTCCAAAAATGAGTAAGGTGGTGTTTAATAGAGATGCTTTGCTTAATAAACACACAATGGTTCACAATTTACCTCTTATAGATTCTGGTAATACAAATGAACAGAAATAAAATACTTAGGTGGAGTTTGAGGTTAGTTCAGGATCTGAACTATAGTCTTCGTCTCAATCTAGTTTAGAAGTGAAGGAAAGTACCGCTTTGCCGCCGCCGCCACCACTGTAACGCCCCAAAATTTCACAAACATTAGAGTGTTACCAAATTCAATTTTCTTTGTATCAAAGGCGGAACGTTAAAATAATATTCTTTAAAAGAATAACTGGAATATCCATAATGAAAATATAATCACAAATTAAATAAATGTCTTTGAAAAAATTAAACTGACTAGTAATTTAAACATTGTTTATCTCTTCAATTTCTCTTAGCAGTCGCATCACAATCCCGCCAATCAACCCGAACTAACCTGTAAAATTTTGTAAGAGCCAGTATATAAAAATACACAGTAAGATATTTGCAGTTTCCATACACAATTATCTCACAAGTATATCGTGATTAAGCGACACGCCCATCTTATGTCATTTTAAATTCTCGTAGGATTTTGTATCTCTTAATAAAGAACCGAAGGTCCACTGGCAATTCATGCATAAATTACTAAATATAAAAGTATAAGGAAACAAATCACTTACACATAAGTTCTTACCTTGATTGATCAAACGAGTTTTGAAAAAAATATACTAGCAATTTACACCTACTTTATGGGATAATTGCACACTATTTATAGTTGAAATTCTTAATTGAGTTTGTATACAACTAGAATTTAAAATGATGTACATAAGAAATTTGGATAAGAATTGATTTCGAAAGATAAAATTATGATTACTTTAAACATTATCAAATTAAGATTGCAATCAAACTATCCAAATTACAAAAAGATTATCATTATCAAAGTCAACAATTATCACTCTATCAATACATAATTATTTGACTCAAATGAGATAGAAATTTAAAACTTATTTCATTTTAGTCCTCCTTTTATTTTTCAAAATATTAAAAACAAATAAAATTTTGTTCTAAAATTTTTGGGGAGCAATCTCCCCTCCTTAAAAAATTTCGTCCTCGAAATTACCTCAACTACTTGAAAAATTCTAAATACTTTGATCATTGACATAATTACATATATCATAACATAAATAAAAAAAAACTCATAATCATGATAAAAGAACGACATTTCATTTCATACCTTGGGATCGATTGGAGAGTGTCGAATAGTGAGCACCCTATGCCAATGATTCTTTATATCAATGTATATTTAAATTTTTAAAAATTTTACATTATCTTTAAACTTCTAAAGTTTTTGAAAATAACCCAACCCCTACTTTTTTTTCTTTCACAAATTTTCTAAAATAGAATTTTCTAGAAATGAAAGTTTCTAGAAAATATAATATTCTTAAATTTGGAAAGTTTTGAAATATCTTTTTCGTTTTGTTAATTTGATTAACACGCAATCAAAATATTTCCAGATAGAGGGGGGAGTCACAAATGGACCACTTAAATCACAATCTCTTCTTAGACAATTTTAATTTTTTTGACAAAGCTTTTTAATTTTGCGAATATGCAAATCAAGAAACTCAAACAATAAATGGAACTTCGGGCCTCTTAAAAGTTGAATTTTCTAATTGGTAAATTTTAAAATACCACCTGAATGCTAGAACTAAACATACAAATATATACAATCATAATTTGAAGTCACGTTTAAAAATTATTATTTAATTACTTATAACAATTATTAATATCCGTTATTTAACAAAGAAAAAGAAAAGGAAAAATCTGTAATTTTTTTTCAAAAACAGCGCGGTCACTGTTCATGTGAACAGTGACACGTAATGTTCGTCATTGTTCATATAAAAAGCGCCGAGCACTGTTCATGTGAACAATGCACGTGAATAGTACCTTTTTTTACTACAAAGTCTACATGAGAGCAAAATATTTGCTCTGATACCAAACTGTAACGCCCCAAAATTTCATAAACACTGAAGTGTTGCCAAAATTCAATTTTCTTTGTATTAAAGGCGGAATGATAAAATAATATTCTTTAAAAAAATAACTGGATTATCCATAATGAAAACTTAATCACAAATTAAATAAATGTCTTTGAACAAATTAAACTGACTAATAATTTAAAAAATATATATATAAAATTAATGTTTTATCTCTTTGATTCCTCTGGCAGTTACATCACCATCCCGCGATTGTTCCAATCGACTCGAACTAACATGTAAAATTTTGTAAGAGTGAGTATTTAAAAATACCCAGTAAGTTACGTGCAGTTTTGATAAACAATTATATCACAATAAGATAAACACTTCATACTACTCTTCTCTTATAAAGTATATAGGTAATCAAGCGACACACCAATCTTAAGTCATCTTAAATTCTCATAATTTTAGTAGGATTTCATATCTCTTAATAAAGAACCGAAGGTACACTTGCAGTTCATGCATAAATTACTGAATATAAAAGTATAAGGAAACAAACCACTTGCACAGAAGTATCTTACCTTGATTGATCAAACGAGACTTCAAAAAAATTTACTAGCAATTTACACCTGCTTTATATGAAAGCCGCCATGTAAAATTTTTTGGTGGTGAATTGTAGGACAATTGCACACTATTTATAGTTGAAATTTTCAATTAATTTCGTATACAACTAGAATTTAAAACGATGTATATAAGGAATTTGGATAAGAAATGATTTCAAAAGATAGAATTATAATTACTTTTAAACTTTATCAAATTAAGATTGCAATCAAACTCTATCCAAATCAAAAAAATCATTATCAAATTCAACAATTACCACTCTATTGATACATAATTATTTGACCCCAATAAAATAAGAATTTAAAACATATTTCATTTTAGTCCTCATTTTTTTTCAAACTGTTAAAAACAANAAAAAATCATTATCAAATTCAACAATTACCACTCTATTGATACATAATTATTTGACCCCAATAAAATAAGAATTTAAAACATATTTCATTTTAGTCCTCATTTTTTTTCAAACTGTTAAAAACAAATAAAAATTTATTCTAAAATTTTTGGGGCATTACAACCACAGTATTTGATTGCTAAAGATAGACCTAGAAGACAGACTATACCTATACAGAGGTATAGAGAAACTGACTTGGTAGTATATACATTGAATGTGGCTGAAAATATTGATTCTAGTAACGAACATGCGATATACACGAAGCAGTGAGTTGCATTGATTCTGACAGATGGATGAAAGAGAAGATGAAATCACGTCATAAAATGGCACATGGAACTTAGTGAAATTAACCAAGGAGAATAAAATTCTTCAATGCAGGTTGATGTCCAAAAGAAATGAAGGTACATCAGGTGTTTAAGAGGTCATGTATAATGTAAGATTAGTAGTTAAGGGTTACATTTAGGTTTCAGATGCAGACTTCACCAATGTATTTTCTCCAGTTGTAAAACATAGCTCAATTCGAGCTTTACTTGGTAATGTGGCTAAGCATGACTTGAGCTTGAGAAATTGGATATGAAGACAACATTATTGCATAGATAACTTGACAAGAACTATGTGTGCTTGTTGAACAAGTCCCTTTATGGCCTGAAGCAGTTGCACAAACAGTGGTATAAAAGGTTTGACTCATTCATGACTACCCATGACTTCAAAAGAAGTAGTTAAAATAGGTGTGTGTACTTTTAAGAAATGTAGCGATGGATCATTTATATACCTACTTTTGTATGTTGATGATATGTTTATAGCAGCCAAGTAATGATAAGAAAGGTGAAAACTCATCTCAGTGAATATTTTGACATGAAAGATTTGGAAGAAGGTAAAAAGATTCTTGAAATGAAAATCTTGAGAGATAAGTAGGCTGGTAGATTATATTTGAGTTAGAAATGGTTATTGAAAAAGTATTTCACAGGTTTAATATGCTGAATGTCAAAGCTGTCAGTATTCCTTTGGTCACCCACTTTGAAATGTCATCTGCTTTGTGTGCATGGTTAGATGAAGCGATTTTAGATACTTGCATGGCTCTACTAATGATTATTTGCATTTTTTTTGGAGAAATACAATGGATTCATTAGATATGTTGATTCAAATTTTGCAAGAGATCTTGATAAAAAGAGATCTCTTACAAGGTACGTATTTACTAGTGGTGGTTGTGCTATTAGTTGGAATGCTACTTTACAAAATACTGTAGTGTTGTCTACTATAAAGGCATAGTACATACTATTACAGAGGCTTGTAAGGAAGTTATGTGGTTTGAAGGGATTGTTTGGTGAAATCAATGAAAATTTGCAAATGTTTACAATGTGTTGTGTACAAAGGATAAGACGTTTCACGAGAGGACAAAACACATTGACGTGAAGTATCAATTTGTTCAGTGATGTGATTGCTCATAGTGATATTGTAGTGAGAAATATTGATACCAAGGAGAATTCTGCTGATATGGTGACAAAGACACTCCATATAGCCAAGTTTGAGCTTTACTTGGATTTGGTTGGTGCCTGTTGCTGAATTTTCCCTTAGGGGTGGAGAGTTGTTTGATGAAGAGTATAGTGTAATTTCTTGCATTAGAATTCGTGTCAAGGTAGAGATTTGTTGAAGTGTGACCTAAATTCCATTGGATATTGGTGGTTTAGTTGAAGAGGCCTTGAAGAAGTCAAAAGATGAATCAAGAAGAAAAAATAAGTGCATTTCCGCTCGCTACGCGCTCGAGAGTAGCTCGAGCTCTCATAACTTACTCTCTAGTGCTCAGAATAGGAACGTCATCGCTCATTGCCCTCGAATCTAGCACTTGAGCACTAGTGTTGCAGCTCGCTACATGTGAGGAATGCCACTCGAGCAGCGGTGTCGTCAGTCCTAGGCCTGTTTCGCGATTTTGTCAACTTTAAAATGCCCATTCCATCTAAAACTTTGAGTTTGGCTAGAACTCCACGAAATATTGGCTATTCATTGTGTTAAATATTGATTAAGAAACAATATTGTAATCGTCCATATTGAATTAGTGAATTCTCTCTCTGTCCGTGGTTTTTTCCAATTTTTGACTTTCCACGTAAAATCTTATGTTCTTGATTGTTTTGATTTCATATTTCCATATTATCTCATTATTCTCCAAAACAATCTGTTGACAGCTGTATTTCGTGGATCTGAAGGTCAACAACTGCTTATCTAATATGCCAACAGAGAAATGCATAAACAACATCAAAGACAGTTTTGAGTTCTGGTTATCCAATTACACAAAGCAACTTGATTTCTACCATAATAACGAATTTGATGTTGTGTTGAACTAATTTAACATGCACAGAGAATAAAAATTAAGGAATTTCATAATAGGAAACAAATGCAGAAAATCAAAGTACCTCCGAAACCTACAAATCTACTAAGAATGCAATTACTATCATGTGTTAGGTTTCACAAGATAAACTCATCATAGCCTAATATTTAAGCCAAGCAAAATAACATTGTGAGATAACAAAACCCCCCATCTTCTTTGTCTCATCTAATTTCTGAATAGATTCAAGACCCCCTGTCTTAAACTACTCTTCATCTGCAACATGATCTCCTAGATTGGAACAATAAGTGAAGGTTACCTCTGTTCGCCAACATTCTCAATTCTAAATTGCTACTTTCACTAAGATAAACTCAGTAGGAGGTGGCTGAATCTTGATTTTGTAACATTCGTTCATTGTAGAGGCCATCATATATAGTCACACACTCTAATAATTCACGATTTTAGTCTCCGTATCGTCCTTGAAGTTAATAGTAATTTGTGTTACATAGATTGTTTCCAGCTTCAAACACACAGAATCAGTTCCCCCTCTTTAGACATTGCCTGCAATAACATGTACCAGTAAAACAACTGGCTTCTATTAGTAGTTGACATGATTGTCACACACAGATGTATCAGTAATGCATTTCAAAGAAAGGTAGAAGCTTCCTTTTGAACGAAACAATCCAAGGTCAATGCCAATAGCTTACTTGATGAGTCTTTCTACACTACGCCTATATTTGGATATAATTATTAAATTGATTTATAAATTCAGTCAAAATCAAACATTAATTTCAACCATATATTCATAAGTACTGCTCATTATTATTCACATATTTCGTGGGTCCTGCTACTATTATTTGCCAAACGGAGGCTAAAATATGAAAATAGTTAATTAAAACATACAAGACTTAGGGGGTAACTTACTATACGAGAGAATAGCAAACACAGTCTGTATCATGGCGAGCCCAAGCAAGAAAATGGCAGCAAAGACTGAAATGAGTGTCCATGGAGTGTTGAAATATTTTCGCCTTAATGTTGCCATCCATATATTCCATATGTGGAGACAATGATGGTTCACAAAGTAAAAAATATTAGAATACGAAAACGTTTCAGAGATTATGATATTCTTGCCTAGCTGGTTGATTACATGATAAACCATTTCATCGCTCCCCAAAAAGTTGCTAATGATTCCAGAACGGCGCAACAATTTTGCATCTTCAGGGGAATGGACGAGACAATGCATGAAGAATACATAGTCCGTCACATATTTTTGAGGACTGCCTGTGAGGTAGTACTCATATGCAATCAGATTTCTGAACAATGATTCCGTTGAATCAGAAATTTCCCATTCTGGAATGATCATTGCTTTATTTTTGAATTCAATATGAAAAAAACTATTACCTTCCGACTTTTTGAAAGAAATCCCTGCCTCATTGAGTTCTACAGCTGAATTTATATTCACCACGTCATATGGATTTCCAGAATGAGATAATTTCCTTGCAAATGAAGAACACTGGAAGCCATGTACAATGCCAAGAAGATGAAGAGCATTAATAGGGACTTCAGGAAGACCATTCACTGGGGAAATTCCATTTTGTAGTAAAGGCCATATTAGAGAATTGATATTGTCTAGATCATTGATCTTGATCACGTTGAACAAATGATCAATGATGAAAAATGGAATCTGATTCTCAAATACCATTAGATCATGGAGCAAATGACTTTGTATATGTCCGTACTGGAAAATGGGGTCATCTTCATCCCTACGTTCTATGTGTTGAAACATATAGAGAAATTCGATGATAAAACAACCATCAAGAATCAACATTTCCACGAACTCATCTTCTTCAAGTTTGATATCTTCTGCATAACATTTCCGCGCCCTATCTTCTAAGTGTCTTATTGTGGTAACATATCTTTCTAACCTTGACCCTTTTCTTCTTTGAAGAAATAGCTTTAGATACATGACTTTGTGTTGCTCCATGTTCTGCAAGTTAGGTTTATTGCGGTGAAATGGGCCAATGGCTATTATTTCTGGATCATAAGCCTCTGGATTTATGCTGCGTAAATGATCACCGACTCTAAACATTGAGGGCTTTGAAGGTGTAGAAGACAAGCTATTAAGCATTTTATCTATGTTAACAGTGACACAGTCAGCTCTTTTCTCAGACATTTTTAACTGCTTGTGGAAAATCGGAAACAAGTACCTTGAACTACCAATAAATTTATATATCTCTGCGAAGGCTGATGAATTTCGATGTGATATCTCAGACGGCTGTTGTTGAGATTTTTGATGGGAAAAAACAAGAGGATGTACACTGAATGAGAGAATGATTTGATATGGATTCTGAGGGCACTTGATAGACCTCCGGGTTTTCCAGCGATGAGATCACTGAGATTGACTGGCGAATGGTTAATTCGGTGTGCGAAGGAATCAAGAAAGATAAGTGCAAATGGAGGGAGGAGAATGACAACTATTACTTGTAAAATAATCAACTAGTTGACCAAATAACAATTGCCCAGGCCGTTGCTATCAGTCCATTTGTTCTTACCTAGCAAGTTTTTCTTACTAACAATTTCAGTACATCGGGAACGCTAATTCTCTTGGAAAAGCATTAGAAATATGAAAAATGTATAATCCAATTGTAAAATTGTAATTACCACTTTTAAGTGTTAGGTAAGATGCACCGAATGCAGCAGCATGGTAAAGAAAACTAATAAAAAATTGTGTCATATGCTAACATTTCATAGCCAACTGCCTCAATGTTCCATCTTTAGCAGGCATCTTGTATTAATAATATGACTTTTATTGGTATTGGTCAATCTTTATTTGGTCAATTTTATTTATTTATTTATTTTTTCGAAGGAAAACGTGATTTTTTTTTGGAAGACATCAACAGAGTCTCAGTAGATTTTTAGACTCCACCAAAAAAGATTATGGTTGTTAGGATGTCCCAACATTTTATCGTATCAATCTCACGTAAACAAAGGAAGGAGGATGTAAACTTAACCTCCCAAAACCAAAACAATGCAACATAAAAAATGTTTAAATAAATGAAGAAGCACTCCTTATATAGTGAAAACAAGTGAAAAGAAAATCAATGTCTTCTAATACTTGGAACTCCATAACGATCAATCTATTGTGCAATGAAACGAAGTGATCGTGATAGATCAAGCCATGTATACTCCTGATAATGACGATGGTCCCAACCCTAAGATGCTAGTGATTAGCTACCACATTAATTAAATGAATTTGACACTAAAATTCCAGCATAAACGAGAAATTGAGTCAAAAGAAAAAATCATAATTAAACATGGTTCGACAAACTATCAACAATCACATGAGAAAAATACTTTAGTAACTGAGAAAGCATCGCGATACAATGTTTTCCTCACTTAACACAACTTCTCGCGCAAAACTAGAACACACAAAGTTCGTATGGTTACTTTTGCTAGTTTTTCTCCAACAATTCTCTTTCTCTAAACTATCATAATTTTGGATGCATGTAATTCTCCGTCTAAAGTCATGTCACCTTGGTGTCAAACACAATTATTCTTAATGCGATGCCATGAATCTACTGGGAACACCTTGAAATCTTATTGTAATTTTATTTTACTTATTGTAGGAGTCCTTTACCTAATTGCAAAAGGATTCTCTTTTTTCAATACAATACTTGTCATAATACGGTACTTCTAGAAATTATCATCTTGGTTCTTTTCCTTAATGAAAACGAATTTATTACCTTACAATATTTCGTTTCTATTGCCAAATTATAATTCTTTATCCCTTTTCACAATATGACTTTTTTATTTACCAAATTTGGATTAAACCCAACACACATAAGTTTGTCACATTTTACTCTAGAAATATTTATGAGGTATCTATTGAATCAACGAGTTTTAGATTCGTTAGTTTGGTAACTAAACTTTCTCTAGTGTCGAAGTTTGTCTAACCATTGATTCTCAATTCCATTTTCCCATTCCAATGTTTGAACCCATGATTGAGAATTTTAAACACAGTGACTTCAAGGGAGCTGTAGCCCAATTTCTTAATCCATAGGTCCGCCTCTTGTAGTGGGTGTGAGTGGAATTAAGAGCGTGCTATGAGTGCCTTGGCCAAATTGAGTTTGTTGACTTCTCAAATCTCAGTTTTTTTTTCCTCAATGGTAAGTTCAGTGGCAAAGAGAAAGTGTAACAAGGCATCCTTGGTAATGTTCAAATTATAATTCAAGTAGGTCACGTACAATTTTATATATACATTATAGGACTAAACAGGAAAACCGTCAAACTACAAAATCGAACTGAAACCGATTTTTTGAAACTATTGGTTTGAGTCCACTTGGATCCATCAATGTTTTGGTTCTGAATCAAACCAAACCGCTTCAAAGGGATTTAGTTTAAGTTTCAATTTTTGCAAATCGTTTCAATCCATCAAATTATTTACAAAGGAAATTTGAAAATAAATTAATTTGAATTTTATCGAACTCAATTAAAACTAAACACATCACGGTTAAAAAAAAAAAAAACAATCATATTAAACATAATCCAATTAAACTCAATATCTTTAAAAAAAAAATTATACATCCCAGTTAATTAATTGATATTGTATTATCGTATTAGATGATTCACAAAAAGTTACAGAGGTATTATCGTATTTAATATTTTTATTAATTTTCTTTTATTAATTATTTTATATCATTTAACTATAACCAATGATATTATCTTTTATGGAGAGAATAAATCATATGTTACGATTGCACATGTTGCGTCAATTAGTATCGACTAAAAAGTTAAAATATTTCTATCATGTTGTTGCATTATAATGATTAAAATTATAGAACATTGATTTGTAATATTTTTAATCTTACTATTTATGTTTTAACATGAAATCTTAGACTAATATTTATTATTTAAGTTACTCTATACATGTTTTTTTTTTTGTTAAACTGTAATTTTAAACTGAACCAAATCGAAAAAATTGATTTGGATTGTTTTGACAACTGATGAAACTGTTTTCCCAACTGACCTGCCATAAATAAAACGCATAACGTTCTTCACGCTTGATCTACATTTTTTTTTTTTTTTCAAATGTTCACACCACAGCAGACAGTTCGACTACGTGACACATTTAACCAGGATCTTGC
Source organism: Fraxinus cuspidata (assembly GCA_903798385.1). Lineage (NCBI taxonomy): Eukaryota > Viridiplantae > Streptophyta > Magnoliopsida > Lamiales > Oleaceae > Fraxinus > Fraxinus cuspidata. The sequence goes on from CAIGRP010118022.1 coordinate 13,659, forward strand.
AATATTATTTGAAAAAGAAGAAAATCTTAACAAGCATGATAAACAGGCAAATTAAAAATATATACAGCTCAATACACAGCTTGCTTTCTGACACATAAATATGGAACTTAAATTTTTTATATAAAGATTCAGATATGTAGGGGAAAAGAATTAACAATTGATGACAACGTATGGGAAAAGGATAAACATTTAAAGTAATTCTGCACTACTACGCCGGCACCATCCACATTGTTGTGAAAAAAATCCTACCGCACAACGTGAAAAAACTGAGAAAATTAGTCGAAAGAGAAAAAAATACAATTAAACGTGATTCGACAAAATCGTCAACAATCACATGAAACAAAATACTTCACTGGCTGAGAAAGCCTCGCAATACAATATTTTTCTCACCCGTACAACTTCTCCCTACCCAAAACTAAAATACAGAAGTTCATATCATATAAAAATAGAGAAATAGATAAGAGAGAATAAAAGTCAATAGATTTATGTGTATTTTATTGAGAAACAGAGCATCATATTTGTGAAGAATGATTAGAGATACAATTGTAATAATTTTTAGGACTTAAGGGATACAATTGTCGTTCACTAATAAACTTACCATTTACAATACTATCCCTTGAAAACCTTGTCAAGAAAATCCAGTAAAATAAAATTTAATCGAATGAAAAAGAGCATATATGCTCCTCTGATCTCAATTTTTTGTATCAATTTATCCTTTTTTTGTATGTCAATGATTTCAATATTGCAATTTCTGGTGAAGTATGTCTCGTGTTGTCTTCTACAATCTTCAAATAACACCGTCTTCATGCGAGATATTTATCAATATTTGATGACTATAGTAATATAATGATTCTAAAAATATCTCTTGTTGATCTTTTTGAGAGTCTCATATGTATAAGAGTATTATTTTTTTTTGGGTAAATGTCTTGTACGTCATGGATATTCATTACACAAAAAAATATACCTCGTTAAAATCTTATCAGGAAAAACCATATGAGAATAATGAAGGAAAAAGAGTACATTTATTCTTTTAAATACGCTATCAAAGTTATCTCATTGAAAAACTTGCAGGAAAATCCAATGGAACAAAACATTGGTCAAGGGAAAAAGAGTACAACAAGTATTTACTCCCCTAACGATAATATCACTTGAATTATATTTGAAGTATGTTCAATCTTTCAAGGATAATATTAAATTTCTATAAGATAAGTTGACTATAATCATATTTATTATATTCATATCAAATTTTGTATTGTCACGCTAAGAAGATAGAGACTTGTGATTACATCTATACATGATAACTTATCTATTTATACAAGTCTTTGCGAAATTTATTATCTAAAAAGTTATACATTTCATATTACAATTTTTCTTTTTTTCATTTTCATTTCGTATTAAGTTTACGCTTTTGGGTGTTCAGATTCTAGATTTAGAAACTTCATATTTCTCTAATAAATTCAGTTTTACTAGAATTGCTTCTAATAACTCCAGATTTCTCTAGTATATTTTTTTACTAGGATCGCATCATTTTATTTAGCCAATTATTACTTTGATCAATACGAATTTATTTTGATATCATTGTTACTCATAATATGATGCAATACATCGTGTGCAAAAGTGGTTTGGACAATATTTTCTTCTCGATTCTATTGTTTTCTCGTAATGATATAACTTACCGAGATATCTCAAGTTTCATTATTTCAAGTACCTGAACCTCTTCTAGAGTTTTAAAACTTTTTATGTTTAAATACTCATCAAGAGTATATGCATTCTTAATGAGACCATCTTTCCTAATTGTTCTATTTTTGTTTGGAAACTTTAATATTGAAATTGAATATCATCACACTTCAGGCGTGCCATCAAATATCATATTAACTAATTGGTCTCTAGGACGTTAATTCGAGTTGGAGCATTTGAAGCTGATGTGTAAGATATTATTGATCACTTTGGTCAGTAAATGCATTTCAAACTTCTAGTTCAAATGATCTTTTACAAGAATTTAAATAATGATACATTTGTACATTATTCTCAATTTCTTAATTTATCCCCCTAATGCTGAAAGATTTGACAAATCAAATTGATAATCAGTAAATTGCATTATAATTTTTTACCCGTTAGGGCTTGAGATATAATATAAGGGTTCAAACCATGGATTTCGTTAAAGCACTCTTTGCTTTCCATCTGTGCTCAATGTGATGGATTAATTGTACATATATTGCACTATCAAAAAATTTGATGAAAAGTTAGGCTCTGACCATAAAACAAGTTATAATTGGGAGAACTATGCTATTAACATGATGCATAATAGCATTTTCTAAACAAAATTGAGAAGTATTTTATTCTCAATTAAAATCATTGGAGGCATTTCGCAAGTATTATTGTTAATTTATCGATATTTTAACAAACACTTATTAAAAAGTTGTGATTTAAGACCACTAACATTAACAAGACACACCACTTGATTGTATAATCTGAAAATTATACTCATAATTTGAGCAGTAATTTTGTAAACATCAAGTTGCGAACACCATGTGATCATCTAGTATTTGTAGCAAATATATTAGATACAAGTAATATCTAGATGATCAACTTGGAGGGCAATGTGGCCCCATTTATCACCTTGCGTAACTTTCAAAAATATAGGAAATTCAGTCATTATTTTAGCTAGTGATGGTTAATGAAAGTTTTTCATGAAAGGAACAAGCATCATATAGGATTTCATTGAATTGAAGAATTTTTTTGTTTTTCATTGAATATCCATTTAAGTTTTTAATTTCGCATCATTATTGATCCAGTGATAGTTAACTGGTTATGCTAAATTATAAAATCAAATTGAACTTCTTATTCCATATAAGATATAATTCAATTATTTAATTTTGAAAAATATAATTAAACAATATACAATCATATATCATTCAAGTAGTTAAACTAATCAATGTTCTAGTGACATTAGTTATATGTTTTCTTTAAATGATAAACATGAATTCAAAATGATACATTTTTTTCGAAACATGTTGCTTTTTTGAAAGCACGTTGTATTTATTATTATTCCTTCAAAAGCAATATGTCAATATTCTTCTGAAATATTGAAAATTGTAGCGTCGTGCTTTTCGAAAATAATAACATGTTATTATTTAAAATAATAAATTATATAAGAATTTACTCTTCATGAGTAAAAACATAATTCTTAATTATGTTTTTCGGAAGCAAGTAAAATATAACTAAAACATAAATAATAGTGTGCTACTTCAAGAGTAACAACAAATTATTATTTAAAAAACATTAACTCTTTAGGAGTATATTTTCTATGAAAATATAATATTCATAGAGTTGTGCTTCATCAGAAGTAATATGTCAATATTCTTCTGGAATATTGAAAATTAAAATAAATACTTTTAGGAGCAACTAATATTTTTTTAGAACATTAATTATAATGTCGTGCTACGTCAGGAGTAACAAGATAATAGATTCTCTATTTAAATTTATATCTAAAGTTATTTAATCAGGTTAAAAATTAATTATAAAAAATGCATTAGGAAAAAAATCTTTGTGTATAGAAGTTAATATAATTGACTAAATCTTTTACCAACATGCAAAAGATACCAAACATGTGAATACATCTATAATATATGAAATATCACATCAAGTGAAAATCATTTTTAGACGATTCTAACCTTACTACAATTCAATTATTTCAATAATACCTAACTTTTTCATTTTTCAATATGTTTTTAATTGAATGTTAATTATTATACATGGACGTAAATAAATAATTGAATTGTATGATAATAATCAAATACATTCATGAACATGGAATTTAATTAATTTGAATCAATTAATATAGAAAAAGAATAACTTATATACATTTAGACAAAGGGAGTATACGTGAACCAAGATGGAGTTTAATTAATTTGAATTAGTAGATATAGAAAAATAATAATTTATATACATTTAGATAAATGGTGTTATTTCATAGATTAAATGAATAATATTGATAACAAATAAATGTACATAAACTTATAATTTATTTACTCATAGAGTAATTGAATAGATCCCAAATTACAAGAATTTGAATAATTTATTTACTCCTATAATAATTGAATAGCTCCCAAATTAAATTAATAATATTGAAATTAAATAAGTGTACATGAACATGAATAATTTATCAACTCCTATAATAATTGAATAGCTCCCAAAATATATAAAGTATACACGTACTTGAAGACTTGGTGTGATATTTAATATATTTATAAATAAATGTTAATTACGATACACAAAAATTTAAATTGCAGTATCTCTAGAATAATTGAATAGCTCCCAAAACATATAAAGTGTTCATGGTCTTTGAAGAATTAATTTATTGAATTACAGTATGATATATGTAAAAATAAATGTTAATTATTATACATGCACGTAAATAAATAATTGAATTATGTAAAAAGTTCATTTCACATGAACAATTTTTTTAACTATTTTTCATATACACACATGTTCAAATATTATATAAATATTTTAGAATAACGTGCAACACACATTCACCTGTCACTAGTATATATAGAAGTTAAATGTATGAATAATTTTAGATAAATAAATTTAAAATGAATTTCATATATAAAGAAGTTAAATGCATAAATTCAACATATCAAAATGCATGAATTAAAGGGCAGAGATTGTGGAAGAATTAAAGTGTATGTAAAAAATAAATCACAAGTATATAAAATATGGGAATTAATTCATATGTATATAAAAAAAATTACATGTCACCAAATTGATTTCGGTACACGTCGCAGATGATTATGCTTATAAAAATTATTATCTTCTAACAAATTGACTTTGATTTTGAGAAAATAGTGCTAATAACAATATAATTATTTTTCCTATATTATCTTCTAATATTGTCATTCATTAATAAATTTCCCATTTACAACAATATAATTATTTATCCTAGCTTCTGTCAGTCAATTTTCACTTCCCATACTCTCATAGTTATGGATGCAGGTAATTCTCGGCCAAATTCACGTCAACTTGGTGCCAAAACAAAATTATCGTCAATGCAGTGCCATGAATCTATAGGGAATACCCTTGAAACCTTATGGTAAATTTCTTTCCTTATTGCAGGAGTCCTTCACCTAATTGCAAAAGGATTTACTTTTTCAATACAATTCTTCTAGAAAATATCATCTCAGTCCCTTTCCTTAATTAAAAAAAAAAATGAATTCTTTTACCTTATTGCAGTTTTTCCTTTTTATTGCAAACTAAAACTCGTTTTCCTTTTCAAAACACAATTTTTTTATTTACCAAAATTGAGTAAATAAGTTGGTTACATTTTACTCTAAACATATTTCCTAAATTATGAGGTATTTATAGAATCATTAAGTCTTCCACAGTTCCACTCCATTAGTTTGGTAACTAAAGTTCCTCTAGTGTCGAAGTTTGTCTTACCATCGATTTTTATAACGTTCTCCTCAAACCATTATTCCCATTCTAGTGTTCGCACCCATGATTAAGAATTTTAAACACAGTGACTTCAAGGTGAGCTATAGCCTAATTTCTTAACCCATAGATCTGACCGTTGCAGTTGGTGTGAGTGGTATTGAGAGCGCAATATAAGCTGACAAATTGAGTGTGTTGACTTCTCGATTCTTTGTTAAAAAAATATAATAATAATAATAATAATAATAATAATAATTCAATGGTAACTTCACTGGCAAAGAGAGTGTAATGGCACATGTTTGGAAAAGTTATAATTATAATTTAAACAGGTCAGAGACCATACTTTCTCCGAAACCATAACTTATTAGTGGCTTCTGTTAATGCATAAAACTGAGACCCAATTAAATAGTCCAAAAATGGGAACCCAAGTAGGAAATTTGAAGGATAGGGCCAAAAGAAACCATGAAGAGCCCCAAAACAGTAGCCGAAAACAGAGTCATTAACGGAGGCCCAATATCGCCTAAACTGATAAGTCGC
>CAIGRP010118028.1:0-41724 GCA_903798385.1 Fraxinus cuspidata
AGTGGGTCTATATAGTATACAGTTGCAGTTATGTAACATCTTTTATTAATCCTTTCCCACAAATCCGACGTTAAAGATATCACACCCCCATATTTTTTTTTCTAAATCCGCAATCAATAGTTTCTTTGAATTAAGAAAATATTTAATTGAATCAAAACGAAGAGTATTTTGATTTTCCCCAACGTACCTTGGTTGAAGTTATTGTTTGACGTATGAAACAAAATGTTGGTTGTCCGCTATTGCTAGTGGCAACTCCGTCGCGGTAACGAGTTTCACCATTCCCGTTCGAGCTTCCTCCTTTGAATGCATCCACGTAGAAAGTGGCGTAGTTGTAGCATCGGCGCATAGACTTCCAAACTGTAGTTGCGTTTGACCACTGCCCATGTTTGGCCGCACATGTTTTGTAGTGACGATTGAGGTGAGTGGTTCCAATGCCTTTTTGCCATGCCAATCGTTGTTGATAATACTTAAATGCTACTTTGGTTTCTGGAACTCCATCGATCAAACGACCCATTTGAACCAATTTAAAATGGTCCCACCATTTTGCCTGCTTCTTCTCATTTCTCTTCCCTCTTGCATCGGGAATATCTAATGTAGGTTCTTGATCTTCATCCCGTTCCAAATCAATTGGATGAGTAGCATCAACATCATCCAAATCAATTGGGTAACTACCTTCATGAACGTCGAAATCTTGAACATTTTCTGGAATGGGTAATTCATTTAGNATCGGGAATATCTAATGCAGGTTCTAGATCTTCATCTTGTTCTAAATCAATTGGATGGCTAATGTCAACATCAACATCATCCAAATCAATTGGACGACTACTTTTGAGCATCGAAATCTTGAATATTTTTTGGAATGGATAATTCATTTAGACTGGCGATTCATTCCGGATATTGAACAAGTTTTCAACAAATGAGCGTGAATCCATTTGTGAATAATTGAAATAGACTGTTGAATTGAGAAATAAATGAAGATTATGTAGTAGTGTAGAAAATTAATTGTAAAATCAAGGTTTCAACTCGATAATGTAAAAATAAAATGTGGAAGGAAGAATATATAGAATGATGATAATGATTTGTAAATAAATTGTAGAGAGTGGAGTAGAAAATGAGATATTGATATTTGATAGTAAGTTTGGTGGGAAAAATATGTTGTAATGAATGAGTATTTATAGAGAAAAATGAAATGAGAAAAAAAAAATTTAAGGACCAAACGGTCACTGAAAATTTTGTGACCGTTCTGGTCACTGAACTTTTTTCTTTATTTTTTTTATACGAGCCATGAGCTGAGCCGGCTCGTGGCTCGTATAAAAGACGAGCCCACGAGCCTGCTCATGGGCTCAGCTTGGCGAGCTGCTCGACGACGTCTACCGAGCCGCCCTGCTCGACTCGTGCTCGGGCTCATTTTTGCTAAGCCGAGCAGCCGAGCCGACGAGCCGCTCGACTCGGTTGCCACCTCTAGCCAATATGCAGCCAACATGCCAACAAGACTCCTAAAACTAATTGAAATTCACTTACGGTTTCCCACTAAAGACAACACGCTGATTTCCATATTAGATGGGATTGCTGCCATAGAAGTAATTCCAGACCAAGTCAATAAGAACCTGATCGCCCTTTTTATTGCCAAAGGGAATGCTAGAATGTTTTCGACTCCCATCACCAGATGAAACTGCATCGGGAATTTTGGGAATCCCCCTTTACAGCTTTATATAAGATTATATCCTTGCAACAAAAATCTACTATCCTGGCATGAAGACCAAATGAGCGGAAAAGTGCAGTACACTGTGGTTCCAATCTTATTTATTTTTCCATAAATTTTGTGAGCAAAGTCATTTGAACCATGTGTATCAAAACCTCTTTCCCAAGCAACTTCAAGCCATCTTTGTAAGGAGGAAATATCGGGTACAAACCCAGAACCACCATACAGAAACTCCCTTGCTTCTTGTCTCTGTTTATGCAGGTGAGACAATATACTCCAAAAACTTAGCTGAAAAAGCCATCAAGCCGTCTTCAACTTGGCAGAGACTCTCCTTGATCTGTGTCTCCAGAATCTCCACTAAGTAACAAAAATTTTCAACAGTATCTATCCTTCCGCTGGTAGTTCCCTTGGCATCACACCTTAAAAAAACTGCTCTTGGGATTGTCCCACGAACTATCTATACGTTCTACGGAATTGTAAACCTGATCATAACAAGGAATTCCTCGTGTTACTTAAAACTGCAACTACAGTAACTGATGTGTACGAGAAAGATGGCATATTTCAAGAAGTAAAATAGCAAAATGTCTAACCACCAGAGCTTAAGTAAGAAGACTCAATAAACAACCTAATTATGTAATTTATCCTAACGTGATGCATATATAAATATAGATTATCGGTTCTTCTATTAGTGTAGTTTCAGCTACTTTCGTCCACACCTACACATGATTACTTATTCTTTTCTATTCAGGTATTCTAACTCCACAATTGGTAACTCCGTGTCTCCACATTTCAAGGCAATATGCCAATATGTTAATCGAAAATTACAGACGAGTAATATTACAAACTGATGTAGCCAAAAAATGTCATGACCCGAGGACTGTAAACCCGAGGTTGAATATTGCCCATTTTATGAGATTCCTTCTGAGGTCAGTCTTGTCTCCTCGTGCATGATAAGTTACCACTTGGATGCAAACCAAGCAGACATCATCGGCCTATCTCCTCAGATATGAATATCTCCTTATGGTTTTTAGGTCTCCTCGGGCATAGGCCTTGACCTAGCTTCTAACATCACCAAATCCATTAGGACTCTTCCACAAGATATGGCTTATCCAACTCCGATAAGATTGAGTCCTATTATATCATGGTGGAACTTTAATTACTAGAGGTTCATCCTCGTCCAAATACCAAATTTTCTAATATCTATTAAATTGCAACTCCTAATCTTGGTTAGACTCTTGAACATCCTATAACTCTAATATTAGATAAGGACAATCAAGTGGCTTAAACCTACTAGGAGTATGCTACCCACCTCTATAAATACTAGATCTCAGTTCATTATTCAGGTACGCTTTTACATAATTTTCAATTTAAGCCTCACACATAAATTCTCTTCATAACTTAAGCATCAAAGGGGTGATGAGGATACACTTTGACGCATTTATTTCAAGTACCAAAAGGTTTTATTCATGCTCATTTTCAATCATCAAGCTCGGAAATCAACATGTACGATTTTTGCTAACATCATTGGCGCCGTCTGTTGGAATCGCTACCAAAAGCTACATGAGGAATCATCAGGGACACTAACACCCCAACCAGCAGTTGTTGCTCTTGGAGCATTCTAAGAGCTCTGTCAACAAGTTGTCGTGCTAACTCAACAAGTTGTCGTGCTAACTCAATTGCTTAGTCAAAGAAATTCACATCCAGCACAAGCACCCCAAGGTGGTTTTATGGTCGATGCTCGAGCTCCCCGCCCCGTCCCTAATATTGGTGATGCTAGAACTACGTGCATACTTCATATGGCTTCAAGCTCGAGATCAGTTACCATGTACTCTACTCTATGACTCGTTGCAGTCAATGCTTAAACTCTATTTGTTTGAACAAAGTGTAACATAAGAATTATTCAAGATGCCAAAGGAATGATAATAACGATTTATTGTAATCGATATGAAATTTATTGTAATTACTATCCCAAATAACGAATCAATGATTCTCGGTTCTTGATTTTTCTTTTCATTTTTATTTTTAAATTTGGGATTGAGTTTCAATAGTGGTGAAAGGTTTGTCCCATGTAACCATATAACTTTCAGTGAGGGATCATGTTATGTAGAATGCAGAATTCAATTCCACAAACTTTGGTATATCTAGAAGAAATTACATTTTTGTTTTTAGAAGTCTCTGTGTGTAACTATTTTTTTTTTACGTTAAGCGCTTTTAGAATGGGTCAGGTCTAGTTAACGATTGCTTAGAAAAAAGGATGACTGACAAAAATAGTCAAAATTTGTCGGATTGTTGTTACTCTGTCGTTAGATTCATTTTTTTAAAACTCAGTTCCAATCACACATTCTTCCATAAAATAATTTTACACGTAAATAGAAATTTTTTCCTTATTTTTTAATAACGCGTTCTAAAAAATAAAATCACCATTCCAAAACATATTTTCTTTAAAAAATGGGACTCAAACATGGCCTGATTCAACCAAAGAAAGATCGTATGGATTCAAAAACACTACTTGTAAGAAGAAGAAGGGAAAGCACCCCAAGAGTTGAATGGGATCAAAGAGCTCGGAACAAGAAATCAGACTAGTTGGTCTTTTCCCTCTTAGTGGATTCTAGGATGCAACATTTTCTTTAATTATTTAATAAAATATTATTATAGTCATTTTTTGAACTCGTGATTGGTTCAAGAATTTTTGAACTCATACAGAAAAATTACTATATAAAATTACCCAGTCCTCCACGATGGGTTGTCATTTTCATTTTGACTATCTAAAAATTACTAAATAGAAAAACTTTTCCAATCTATTTTGTTGAAAGTTTTGGGCTCCTTCCATTTTGTCTCCTCAACCACTATGATGTGTATACTTCATTCTTCCAATTCCACATTTGCATTCTCCTAAAGATTTGAGTAAATTTTTGGAACCAAACAAAAATGCAAATTGAGTTTGGAAAAATCACGCGAGACTTGGAGAAACAATAACGATAATAAAAGAGAATGATAAATTTGATGTGATTCAACAAACTGTCGAAGATCACAAGAGAAGAGATTTTATTAGTTGAGAAAGTCCCACAAAAGAATTTTTTACTCACTCTCGCAACTTCGTCCTACATAAAAACTAGAACAATAAAAATACGACACACACAAGTTCCTACCATTATGTTTTCTAGTTTCCCTCTAACAATTTTTTCTCTCTTGGATGCACGTCATTCTCTGTCGGAATTCACCACAATTCTTCTCAATTTAATGCCTTTAATTTATAGAAAAGACCGTTGAACTCTTTTAATAAGTTCCTTCTACCATAAGATTTTCCTGTCAAACCATAATTCCATTTTCCTTTTCACAATATAATTATTATTTAACAAATATGGAACAAACCCTACAATCTTCGCCTTGGCACAAATTTTTTCAATCAAGATCACATGCTTTGAATCTATCGTTGCACTCGATGGTGACACCATTCTTCAATCAATTGTAATAGACATAACTGAATTCAATGACTCATCAAACTTAATCTTGCAATTTGGCTTCTTCGTAGTACCATATTCAGTTTTCTTATCCCTAGCTATAAAACCCGTTTTGGTTGCTTCACAATCTTTAATAATATTTGAAGACCATCTTATGTGACTTGATCACTACAGCTCCACCTCGATGTGCACTCGAGTCACCACAGCTCTCCTCCTGTATGATTCATTTACACCGCAACTCCACCTTGGCCCTTGGTTCCCGTCCATCACCACGACTCCATCTTAAACTTTTAATTGACCATAAAATTTCCCAACCTTTGAACCATTAACACTGATACAACTTATTTGGATAAAATCTCACCAAACATGCAGTGGATACAAAAACAATAAAAACGATAACGAAAGAGGGAAAAAACACATTTAACGTGGTTCGATAAACTGTCGACGTCTACATGAGAAGAAGTCACAACTTCTCCCTACATAAAACTAGAGCAATCAATAGTACACACATGCAAGTTCGTCTACAGGAGACTAGTCAACGTTACGTTTTTATGAAATACTTTATAAGTAATGTTAAATAATTTAGAATTAATACCATGAAATATATATGGGACAATGAATATTAAATCATTAATTTAAGTAAAACTGGATGTTAATTAGCATATGTAAATAATGAAATGTATTCTTGTATATGAAATTTTAATTGACTTATAATTAGAATTAATAGTTCTGAAATGCTTAAATGAAGATGAATATTAATTAAATGAATATGAATGTTAATTAATTAAAAAATAATAATATGGAATTCACACATTAATGAAAGTACATATGTGAAATGAATCTATCAATACATATGCATTGATGGTTACTTAATGGTTAAATAAATTAAATAAATATTGAAAGACGTAAAATAAGGTATTATTAAAATAATTAAATTAGATTAGTGTTGGAATTGTCCAAAAATTGATTCTCACTTGATGTGATATTTAATATATTATAGATGAGTAAATTTTGTAAAAATCAAACAAGATAAATGTAAATTTTAAGTAATTAATTATCATAAAATTGTGGATTATTAGAAATTTATTTTGAATGAGATTATATTTACTTGCACTTATTTTCGCGATTGCTAGTTTTAATGGTTTGTCAAATAAGAACAATCACTCGTGGCGCGAACTGGAATAGTGAAACCAATAATAGGGATAATGACTAGATAAGTTCAGAGTGATTAAAAGAGCAATTTTTTTTCCTATTTCCTTATTAATTTAGAAGAAAAAAAATAAAATGAATTAATAGACCATAGTCATCATGAACAGGCGTGATTTAGAATCGTCGGCCATGCCTCCACATACAAACACTAGTAGTGGAATGTGATAACTAGAGAATTCTTACTCCAATTCGATATGTCAAGTTCTAAGTTGACATCTCTCACAATATTTTGAGCTTTCTATTGAATTAATATTCTATCGTAGGATTTCATTGTGACCAACACATCATATCTCATGACGTGCTCTTAGATTTAACCGCGAGACAGAATTTTAGTGTGAAGAAAAGAAAAAGACACGAGTACATTCGTCAAATACAGTTGGAGCCTAGAGTTCACCAAGAATTGGCTAATCTCTGGTGGAGCTCCACTTAAAGGTGGATATAGCTAGAACTCCTCAAAAAATCTATTAAAATTCGTTCCAGGCTCAAACTCAAGCGGATGATTCACCACATCAATAGATATTACAAAAATTAAGTTCGAACCCTATTTACACTGTCTAAATCTATCAGAATCACAAAAAATATAAAAAATAACAATGAATTTGTGCAAAGAAGAAGATTTTCTAATGAAACCCTAGGTGCAAAAAGTCGCCGTTTTATATCGCTATCCAACGGCAGAGATACCATCTTGTAAATCAACGGCGGATACTTGCCCAACAGTTATAAAGGTATGTTTCTCAACGGCGTCACGGCGAGTTCTTTTGCTAGGAAATTTTGTTTTCATTTTTACCAGAAAGGGTCCCAAACTATCTCATTTATCCTTTTCCTTTACTCCTTCATTTCTGGCATTGATTTCAATTGCATTTGTGTAATTAAATATAATAATAAAATAAAATATTTTTAAATATCATAATAACATATATACTTTCTGGAAAATATCAAACTTTTGTTGGATAATTGAGATCATGATTCGCGAGCATTAAATTTTTTCAAGAAATTTTAAACTCTTACCATAATTTTCTGTTCTACATTTTTCTTATGATTAAAGTTAGATATTTTTTTTAGCTATACAACATTTTAGATGAACTTGTATCCTGAGGACATGTCAAGAAGGAAGTTAAAGTAGTAGTATCATCAGCGTGTCATAGATTATTAGCAAATAAAGTCGACAAAATGGCCCATTTGAGACCCATTTTTTAATAAAATATATTTTGAAATAGTGGTTTGATAAAGAATGTGTATTTAATAGATGAGAAAAATGTTGGATTTGCATATAATATTATTTTATTGAATAATATGTGGTTGAAAATAAGAAAGAAAAAAATATATCTGAGAAATAATGAAGATCAAACAAGGGCTTAGTGAATTCTAATAAATATGTGATTAAATAGTTAATGAAAATTGTGAGTAAAATGAAATATGTGATTATGTTATTATTGTGTTGAAAATATAAATTTGGCCGTGCTTAAGACTAAATTTAATGAAATATAATATCTGAGCGAGCTTTAATTTTTAAGCTAGGTGTTATAGAGCAAACGTCATTGGTGTTAAGAGATAAAATGATAGCCACTATACAAGGATTTGATGCTTTGATTTACCCCTCTTAAAAAGGTTTATCCTTTAAAATTGAAATACTAATTGAGCTCCATTTTTTTTTTTTTAAATACATTTTGGAATGGTTTTATTTTATGAAGGATGTGTGGTTAAAAAATAAAAAAAAATACGTATAATATTATTATATTGAAAAATATGTGATTGAAAATAAAAGAGAAAAAAATATATTTTGAAAATAATGAATATGAAAGATTAAACCTCAATAAAGACTTCAAATCTCATCATGACCACTTATTTATAAATGTTATTTATGTATAAGATATTGATGAGACATGTTAGAGGACAAGTTGAAACTTTAATTTTTTTCATGTTTTGTAAAGTTTAGCCTCAGTTTGGGGAAATTTATAAATCATTTGTAAGTAGTCAAATTTCATTCTTAATCATACAATTCAATGGACAAACAAGCTATAGTAACTTATTTACTACTAATTTCTATCTATTTATAAGTAAAATGGTTTATAAATTGATCAAACACTTTTTTGTTTATACATTTTATGGACTCAACTTATTATTCACTTTTTATCTGCACATTATGTAAGATTCAGTGTTTAAATTTAAACTCATCCAAACAAGAAAAAAAAATAATGTATCACTTTCTAGCATTGTAAACTTATGAGTTATATATGACCTATGTCTATGTAGTTCAATATAAATAAGTCTAACATAAAAATATAAACAAAATAGATTTTTATCTTCTGAATATTTAGCAAGCTTCACAAAAGACTGAACATGTTAAGTTCAAAAATTAATTAATTTTTTAGATAAAAAAACAATATTACTAAATAAGTCCCCGTTTGGTAGAAATTAAAATTAAAATATCAATTTAAGTCAAAATCAACAATTAATGTTAATTGCATATTTTATTGGGTCCTCAACTTTTTAACCACATATTTTATTAAATTTTATCAGAATTTGTTAAAAATTTGATTTTAGTCCTCATCAAATGAGGTATGAATTCGTATTTAAGTTGAGCTGAAAACACGCGTAATTTGATTAAATTCTATTTTATGTGGAAAGTGAAAATTAATTTCATGATAAATTATGTTCATTATGTTGTGGTTTGACCTAAATTTTAGTGGGTATTGGAGTCTAAAGTAGAGTGGTCTTGAAGAGATCAAAATTATGGATCGAAGGAAAAATTCGTCGTATTTTCGCTCGCTTGGCACTGCCCTGTCGCTCGCGCTATTGCTTATATATGGTACGACTCGTATAGAAATTAACACAACACATAAGAGAAAGATTTACACAACATTTTGAGAGTTTTAGATTTTAGTTGAATGTATTGAGATCTAATAAACACAATTGCTATTGATTATAATGAATTTTTCCTCCTCTCCCCGTATTTTTTTCCGTTTTGGGTTTTTATTTAAATCTTGGTGTTTATTTTCTTCTTGTTTATTTCATTATCGTCATTATCTTATAATCCAAATACATAACAAGTGGTATCAGAATTTCCGATACCTTGTTTGTTCCATAACACATTATAATTAGAAACACTTGTTAGTGAATTGTTTTACTTGTATTTTGTAAGAAAAAGGAAAAAATGTATTTTTTGAGAAATGAAAATATCCGTAACCTAAATCTTCCACCACCTAATGAGTCCATACTCAGAAAAAGTAACACTGGATCATTCATAAGCATTTTCTCTTTACTTTCCAGTTTTTATCCTTATGATATGATTATGTAGGGTAAATAATGAGCAAACATTCAGAATCCCGTTTCGTTTTTAAATCACTACAATGGAAATAATTATCAAAATTACAATGGCTAATTCTATGGCTTTATTCTCGAGGATCTTCTTGTATTTTCAATAGATTACAGATTATAAGCAGTACATTAATCCCAAAACCAGAATAGTTTAGAATTTAAAGGTGTCAGTGGTAAAGGCATCATTAACTTTTTTGTCTCTACTAATTTCTTTTATAGTCGTATTCATAGCTCATTTTGTAGTTACAGATTATTTCTCTAGAAAATTCAAAAGGAAATGTTTCATAATCATCTCTAGTAACATTTCATTCAATGGTATTTAATCGAATAGAAGTCTGACATGCAGAAAGGCTAGTTGTCGATGACCCTTGGCATGACATAGTTAAGATTGAAAGCAGACTCTATTTGATTACTCTACCCCCAAAGCAAGACAACAGAGAAAGCCCTCAAATGAAACTAGGAATTGATAAGGTAGGGGGTGGTGTTAAATTTTTTAATACATTCGGGGTTGACACCACCCTCACATAGCGGGTCCACATTTTTTCATTACGCATGACCCCCTTTATGTGAGAAGGTGTCATCCAGGGTGTCAACCCCAGATGTACACATATATCATTATAGTTTGGGTTTTGCTATGTGTACCCTGACGTTTACAAGCCCGGTTACCCGCCCCTCACAAGGTAGAGGGTGGCCCACGCTCCTCCCCCCCCCCTCCCCCCCCACCTTGTGAGGGGAGTGTACACGGAACACTCTCGTGTACACAGCATTTTTCTTATTGTTTTTAACAAATGTATTCTAGTAATAGTTTTGTTTTAAAATTTCATTATCAGATTTCTATTGCAACTCCAGAAATAATTGTTGTACCAAACATTTCGTGCACATTAATCCAAATAGAAAATTAGAAAAAGATAAGAAAAGGAAATGACATTACGTGCACAGCCAGAAAATGGGATTGCCACCCTACCTGTTATATATGGCAATCTACAGTTCATTGATTGAAAGTTGTCACATGATTTCATTGTACAAAATTCAATCAAAATAATTATTTCAAATTAGATAAATTAAATATAATTAACACCAGCTTCTATAAGTGAATTACTGCATGTATTATCTCTTTCAATGCTATATAATGTATACAGACAAAGGTTACCTTGATTGCTCAAAAAATAAAGAATGCAACAAACAAATTAACTCAATAAATTTGGATCCACGACATAGTCATTTCGTTCGCGAAGTCGTTGCTTGATCTAGTAGAAGATCTAAAGCAAGTGCTTCATCCAGAAGAAAAAAAATGTAATGCAAAACTTTGTTAGCAAAGCAAAGAAAAAAGAGAAGCAGGCCAATATACAAATCCACATATATATGCAATATCAATTAATCATTTTTCCGTGGCTCTAAAATATTTAAAGAGTGCCATTTCTAGTGTCACCTTTTTCGTTCGAAAAAGAAAAATTGTCTTCATTTCTGATCAGTAATGTATCTTCAAGGTAATCTCCAAGACTGTTGCCCAATCTCATTGTGTTTTCTAGAAGGACCTGAGGCTGGTATAGGGATCCTTTTCGGTAAGTAGTTCATAAAATGGCCTGAAATTTGAGGTTTCGGTTCGATTTTGAATACATGAGTGGTTCTTGAGCAATTGCAATGAGCAGTAACGAAGATGAACACCAGAAACAACCAAAGAAGAAGAATTTGATTTCTACAGCAATTACTCATTATGCAAAGCTAGAATAAGTAATTGTGTGGCTTAATTCTGAGGATTCTGAATCAGAATGGTGTACTGTGTATATCAGATTCTAGAGAGAGGAGGAAGAGTTTTCAAGAAATGAGAAGCAAATTTCTTGTGGTATATAATAATTTAAGAAGGCAGAAAGTTGAAAAGTTTGAGTGGTGATTTTGAATTAGTGTTACTGGTTACAACCCTTGTAGAAATAGAATGGATTTAATGATGTAAAGAGGTGACAGAAACATAAAGATTTCATCTTCTCTTTGCAAATGTCAAGAAAAAGAAAAAGTTTGAATTGAAAGATTACAAATAGAGAAAGTAACAGGTAGGGTTATAGTGTTTGGTCCCATCTCATGTTAATGGCCAACTAAGGTATTGCCACCAATCCTAGAACCACCCAACCCCACCATCCCCGATAACAAGCCCGCTAACATACTATGTCAAAATAAGGTGATGGAATTGAGAAAGAAGGTTGTGGACTTATGCGAGGCGGAGAGGAGCTTTTTCTTTCAACAAGCAAAATGTACCTTCCTTAAGAAAAGTGACAGATGCACCAAATTCTTCCACTCTATGGTAAAGAGAAATGCTAGAAGGAACTATATTGCCACTGTGCTTAAGGAAGATGGGACGTACACCACTTGTCATATCAGGTCGTACAGGAATTCATACACTTTTACTGCAAGTTGCTGGGAACCAGCTGCTCGGTTCAGCCTATTAATCTGGAAATTCTGTGGAATGGTTCGATGGTATTTGAGGAGCAAGGTTGGATCATTACTCGGGACATAACTAGCCATGAAATCAAGGACGCACTCTTTAGTATTGGAGATGATAAATCACTGGGGCCAAATGGTTACCCTTCGAGGTTCTTCAAGGAATCATGGAGGATTGTTGGAGATGATTTTGAGGGGGCTATCAAAGAATTTTTCACATCGGGGTCCCTCCTTAAACAAACCAATCACGTGATCATCTTTTATGTAAGGAAGTCTAGCCATGCACCTATAGTTGGGGACTATAGACCTATCTCTTGTTGCAATGTATTCTACAAGGTTATCACCAAAATCCTTGCTTATATATTGAGACCTACTTTGGGGGACATTTTTTACCAAGCGCGAGCCGCTTTCATAGAGGGAAAGAGCATGACGGAGAACAATCATCTAGCCCAATAATTATTGAGACAATATAATCGGAAGAGAGTGGCCCCTAAATGTCTCCTCAAAATTGATTTAAGGAAAGCTTATGAATCGTTTTGTTAGGATTTCCTTAAAGATGTACTTCAAGGGTTGTGTTTTCCTGCAACGTTTGTTGAATGGGTTATGGAATGTATCACTACACCGACGTACTCCATTGCCTTGAATGGAAGCTTAAATGGATTAATTAAGGGTAGGAAAGGCCTTCGACAAGGTGACCCTCTTTCTCCCTTCTTGTTTGTTTTATGTTCTCAATATTTTTTCGAGAATGGTTAAGGTAGCCTCCAGCAATAGTGAATTCAATTATCATCCAAAATGTGGCCCCCTAAAGATTACTCACTTGGCGTTTGCGGATGATTTGATGTTATTTGCAAGGAGAGATGTGATGTCGGTACAAATATTAATGGATTGCTTATCAAATTTCAGAAATACATAGGGCATAAGGATGAATAATTTAAAATCCATCTTGTTTACAGCTGGTATTTATGGGGGTGAACTTGAAGAAGTTCAGAATCTCAATAACATTCCGAAGGGTACTATGCCATTTCGTTACTTGGAGATCCCTCTAGCATCCGAAAAGCTATATTGGTGCTTCGACTAACTCTTTTTTGTCTTATGCGGGAAGGACGGAGCTAATAAGGGCAGTGCTCCAAGGAGTTAAATGTTTTGGCTCTCTATTTTCCCAATCCTGGCAACAATCACCTTGAAAATTATTAGCTTGTGTCCTTCTTGTGGAGATCTAAGAAGCCGTTAGTAGCATGGAGGGATATTTTCTTACCAAAAATTGAAGGTGGCCTTAGCTATAGAGACTTGAAAAGCTGGAACGTAGCATTACTTGCAAAATCCCTTTAGAACATTCATCAAACGAAGGATATACTATTGATACGTTGGGTAAATCAGATTTATTTTAAAGGGGCAAGCATCTAGGAAGTTTTGCCGTGGAAGGATGACTCTCCACTGCTTAAAAAACTGCTTGAGATTATGGACAAGCTGGGACAATCTCCTCAGATCGATCAGGCAGATGCATGGAGACAGCAGGCTGCCAATGTTCAGGTAGCTGTACAGGGACAAACTAAACCAGCAGTTCAGGCAGCCCGAGTTGCTATGACCAGATTCACGGCCTAGGCTGATGGGGAGGATTTTCACATCCAAGGCATATGACTTTTTTCGGCCGAAAGAGACATACAAGGCATGGGCAGCCGATGTTTGGAAACCTTGCATTATATCGAAACACTCTTTTATGATTTGGTTAAGTGCTCAAGCCCAACTACTCACTATGGACAAATTACAACACCTGGACATTGTTCGGAATTGTGTTCTTTGTGGACATACAGTGGAGACAGGCCAGCACATATTCTTTCTATTTTCATTCACCTCGTTGATATGGGGACAGATTCGACAACGGATTGGTTTGAGGCGGTCTAATGCTACAATATCTAGTGTGTTGAAGTGGATTAAAAATGAGGCTTGTGGGACATCTTGACAAAGCAAAACAAAGAGGATTCACTTGCTTGCACCGTTTACCACATGTGGATGGCGAGAAATAGGAGAATTTTAGACGATCTAAGACCACATGTGGATAGCCTTGTTAGACGAATCAAAACACATGTATGCAAAATTATATTTTTTTTATATCCGAATATTTTGATTCAATATGAATATTTTGCGAATGGTATATAGATTATATCATTTGTACAACTTTCTTTTTGTTGCCCAGGAATACCCGGAGTAGTTGTATGAGTCCCTTGATTTAGATTTGCGCAGGTATGTCCGGTGTACGTGTATATTCTTATCATTTTCCATAGTTCTCTTCTAATAGCTTGATTGGTATATCCAATGAGACTATGTTCCAGATTGAAACCAAAAATTAGAAACCAAAAATGCTATAAAAATGTTTCATGAAAATTATAATCCAGTTCTAATAATTTTGATATTTTATCGTACTCAGGTTAAAGTCAACAATTAAGATAATTTTTAGTTAATTTGCAATTGAGCCCCTCTTTGAGCCTCGTTATATGAAAATGCATTATTCTTCATACTTATTTTCAAGGTTCAACTACACATTCTCCTAATAAAATAATTTTACATGTAAACCTAAGACTTTTTCTTAATTTTTAACCATATGTTCTCCAAAAAAAAAAAATATCACCATTACAAAATATATTCTTACTTTTTAACCATACATTCATATAATAAGCTCATACGAACTAAAAAACCTTTAATCAAATTCTCCAAGTATTTCAATTGATTTTTTTTTTTCAAATTTTATGAATTTTGTCAAAAAATATAAAAAAAAATAAGGAAACTTTTTTTATTTGAAAAATGTTTCTACAAGTTTTCGAAATATGTTAGGTTCTTATCTGCAGTCGACCACACACGGGTGGAGTGATAGAATGAGGTCATGGAACAAGTGGCATACGTAAATCTTTGTTTGTTTACTTTTATTGCATATTCACATATATTGCACAATTCCTCCATTTAATTGAGGAATGAGTTAGAGAGAAGTTGTGGGGTCAGAGCATGGCGGGTCTTGAAAACTTCGAAGCCCTAATGACTTATTATTATGAGGTCCTTAAACATAATCTTTTTACAAGCGTAACAATACGTATATATTGGTTTCTACTGCTCCACCTCTCATGTCATATCCATCTTCACCATTTCCATTCTCACAAACCTCTCCTCTAATGTCTCTATTGCAGCCACTCCCTCATCCATCCCATTAGCCCATTTCTTTTCTTGGCAATATCACCTATCCCTCTCCCAATTTCATCCCCACCCATAAACCCATCTCTCGAAATTTTACCAGAAACCATGTATCCAATAGTCGTAGAATTGATTTTATGGTGAGGGCTATCAGGGTTTTGACCACTTATCTCGTAAAATTTACCATAAACCTTCCGTGCACTATGCCCTGCACTTGCCTTATCAAACGATCCTTACAACGAGTCAATTGACTCAATTTTAAAAACTTTTAGTTGACTTGATAATAGAAGTTGACGACAAGTTCAAGACCCGTAACATTCTATTAGGATATATTCAATGTCAGACTTAATACATTTGTTTGATTTGTCTTTTACACAAGTATCACAGTGTTACTTTGTTGGCACAACCATCACTATCGTGTTCTCAACTTCTCTTTTTATTGAATTAAGCCACTTGTACATTTCATTTGTACATCTTAGTTGACATTCCATGACATGTAAAAATCGAAATTATTAATTGTTTTAAATATTATTAAAATTAATGGCAAAACTGTTTGCCACATCATGGAATATCAACCATGATGTCAACCAAAATGTAAATATAGCAAAACTGTTTTTATTTATAGGATAGAAAAAAAAAATAAAGAAATAAAGGGAAGCAAGTTTTCTATCCACCATGGATCCCCTGCCACCACAAGGAGTTGTGATAGAAGCTCAAATTTCAAATCTCGCCCACCACCACATCCTTCCACCTGCTAGAAACAATTTCAGACTTACATTTCCTATTCCCCTCTGGCACAAACACCACCATCATCCACAACACCACTACATGCTATCACCCATTTCATAAATCTCACCACCACCACAACCAAACCCATGCACTGACCGGATTTAGCATAGAATTTGAGTGATTCCTTATACAAACGTCATATTTTGGGGTTCACGGAGATTAAGTGTAATGATCATATCTTTGTGTCCAAGCCGTTATATCATGTCCGCTTTGGAATAGCATCTACCATCTTGCTCCTCACGACTTTTTGTCGTGTCTCTGAAGATTTGTAACAACTCGATCTTTATATCCAAGTCATAACGTCATGCGGTGGAAGAAAGTGTTTTCGAAAAAACAAAATGTTTTTACGGTAAAAATGGAATTCGGAAACAAAGCAGGGTAAATGGCATAATTTCCACTTCACTTTAAACTGTCTATTGGGCTTACTTTGAACATTATCCATGGGCTTACAAAAATACCCTAAAATTAAATGTTTTCTGAAAAATCATATGAAAAATATTTTTAAAGTAAAAAATACTTTATAAAGTTAAGATTTTTTTATTAAAAAGTGACATACAATGGCACTTTTTACAATGACACTTTTATCAAAAATTGATATTTGTCACTCAAAATAGTAACAAAAATTCAAAAAAGGGTAACAAACAATAAAAAAAAATAGAAAATAAAAGAAAAAAGTGAATATCACCAAAAAAAGGTGACAAATTTTTTTTATAAAGTGATAAATACTCAAAAAGTCATAAATTCACGAAAATGACAAATATTTGAAAAAGGTAAACCTTAAAAAATGACAGTGACACTCAGTCTACCTCTAATGAATACTAAACGTCACATTTTAAAGTTGAGTATCACTTCAAAAAAGTGATATACAATATCACTTTTTATGTTTGTCACTCAAAAAATTGATAGAAACTTCAAAAAGGAAATAAACAATAAAAAAATGTGGCAGAAATTAAAACAAAAGACACGAACACTAAATAAAAAAAATTATAGAAATTCAAAAAAAAAACTCAAAAAGTGACAAAAATTCAAAACAAATGACAAACACTAAAAAAAGTGACAAAATGCTAAAAGAAAGTGACAAACATTAAAAGAAGTATCAGAAATTCAAAAAAAAAAAAATGACAAATACTAAAAGAAGTGATAGAAATTATTATTATTATTTTAAAAGTGACAAATATTTCAAAAAGGTGACAAACGCTCAAAAGAAATAGAAGAAATTTTTTTTTTAAAAAGTGACAAATTATGTTGGTGTCAATAACTCAAAATCACTCTACTGTCTACCTACAAAACACGTGAACTGTCATATATAATCATGTATTCAATATAGTAATGTTGAACAAACAATTGAGTCTATTTCGATTCTCCACGCCTTATAAGTTGGTTTTCTATTTTACTATTTCCTGTAATATAGTAATGTTCAACAAACATCCATTTTCACACATAATAATGACAAATTCTTTAGGCAACTCAAAAACCTATGTGTCATGATTCAAGTGTATGTCGGCCTTAGACATCAAGTTTGTATGCACACTGCAACATAATAGTCGAGAAATGAAGACTATCTAAACATAATAAAGCACTTGAATTAAATCGAATTGTTATCTGAAAACCCACAAAGTTCACATTTATTCCGCAAAAAATAATAATCTCAAATTACATAACAAGAAACTAGAAACAAACTGAGAACATATGTGAAAATGCCATCTAATTTACAAAAAAAAAGCTCATCAACATTAACACGTTTCTCTTCTGAATTGTGGGACAGTTGAGGAGCGTGATGTATTGTCAAAGGGTGAATCTGTTGTTGTTGTTGTGGAAATTGATAAAACAGATATGCATTTTGGGATGTTCTATGATGCAATATTGGCGGCCATTGTTATTAACGAAGCAGAGATGATTCCTGTTGGTGCAATGATTAGAATTTTTTAGCAGAAAAAAGAGGATAAAGCTTTCAACAAATGCTTAATAAAACAGAGAATTTTAATTGGGAATTTGAGAGAATGAATGGAAAAAAAATTTATTGATTATCATTTCATTACATTCCAGCTCCCTCTATCACTATATATATATATACACACACATACACGGCTTTCCTACACAAAACAAAAAAAAAAAATGAATATTGTACAATGCCATTCTCATGTGGCAAAACTGAATACAATTGTAAAACAGAAAATTAGCTTCATGATCCTTCTAGATCATCCTTCTTCTATTGATGATATTACATCTCTTGCTGACTGTGTTGCTAATTAGTATGATCTTCTGGCTTGGCAGCCTCGTTGACTTCTAATAACCCCCGCAAGATGGATAGTATATGTCCATTACTCCCATCTTGAGCATGCACAAATAAAAACTCTGAGAACTCAATGCTTTGGTAAGAATGTCTGCTATTTGTGATCTGCTGGGCACATGTTTAGTGATGATGCTTCCATCTTGAATCTTATCTCTTTAATGGCAATTAAGTTCTATATGCTTAGTCCTTTCATGGAAAACTGGATTTGTGGCAATATGTACATCAGATTTATTATCACAATACAGGAAGGCAGCTTGAGGATGAGCCACCTCCAAGTCCTTGAGTAAATATCGAAGCCATGTCAATTCACAGCATAAGTTGGCCATTGCTCTACACTCTGCCTCTGAAGAAGACCTGGAGACAACCTGTTGTTTCTTGGACTTCCAAGACACTAGTGATTCACCAAGCAAAACACAATACCCTGTTACTGACCGTCTGGTGTCAGGACAAGCACCCCAATCAGAGTCATAATATCTATCTAATTGCAGTCTCGAATTTGCTGGATAGAACAATCATTGGCCTGGAGCCCTTTTGACATGCCTCCGGACTTTGTGTGCTGTGTGTAGATGTGGCAACCGAGGACTATCCATGAATTGGCTCAACAACTGAACCGAGTATGAGATATCAGGTCTGGTTATAGTTAAATATAGCAATCGTCCAACCAGTCTTCTATATGATGTTGGGTCAGGGAGAAGTTCTCCTTCCTCCTTAGTCAACTTCATATTCTGATCCAGAGAAATCCTAGCAGGTGCTGAACCAATTGTCCCTGTGTCATTTAAAATGTTCCGCTGGCACAAATGAATACCCTTTGCAGATCTTGTCACTTCTATGCCAAGAAAGTATTTTAATTTGCCAATATCTTTGATTCTAAATTTGTCGAGGAAAGTCTTGAGGTGATTAACTGAACCAATGCAGTTACTAGCCACAATTATGTAGTCAACATATACTAAAACAACACTAAATGAAACACCAGTGTTCTATAGGCTGTAATTTTCCTTGGACTGAGTGTACCCTTGCTCAATGATAAACTTAGAAAATTTAGAATATCATTGGCGTGATGCTTGTTTTAGCCCATACAGGCTCTTCTTGAGTCGACAAAATTTCTTGCCATCACAATCTAAATATCCCAGGGGAAGCTCCACATACACTTCTTCTTCTAACTCACAGTGCAAGAACGGATTATTAACATCAAATTGGAAAAGATTTCATCCCTTCATGGCTGTTATAGCCAACAAGGTTTTGATCATGACAAGCTTAGCTACAGGTGAAAAGGTCTCATGATAATCAAAACTTTCATGTTGTGTATACCCTTTAGCAACTAATCTTGCTTTGAATCTTTCTACGCTACCATCAGCATTGAATTTGATTTTGTATACCAATTTACACCCTATTGCTTTCTTATCTGGTGGCAAGTCAACTAGAATCCAAGTGTTATTAAGTTCAAGAGCTTCAATTTCCGTCCTCATGGCTGCACACCATTCTGGTGAATTTTTTACTTCTTGGTAACTTCTAGGTTCTGATTGTGTAGTGACAGAGGATACAAAAGCTCTATGTGAAGTTGAAAATTTTTCATATGAAATACTAGCACTAAGTGGACAATGTTTACCTCGGAAATTTTGTCATTTTAGTTTGTTTGACTCTTGAGATGGGTGAAGATAAGTGGCTTGCTCACATATGAAGTCGTGAAGGTGTGTTGGTGCCCTTCGTAATCTTGCTTATCTGCGAGGAGAGTGAGTAATAAGGCTGGTGTTTGATGATGTATCACAAATATTAGGACGTTGGCAATTATCAGTAAACTCAGGCTAGGGTTCATCATGATCAGAAGTTTGTGGATCATCTTCCAGAGGCTGTGTGCTTTGAGATTCTATTTATGGTAGAATATGATCGTTATTTGGAACAAGCATAAGAACAACCTTTTCAGTGTAGGAGGCAGGATTTTGAGTGGAATTGTCATTGTTTTGATTTGGTGGTGATTGAAAAGTGCTGATAGAGTTTTTGAAAGGAAAAACATTCTCATAGAAGATTACATTCCTGGAAATGAATATCTTCCTGGTTTGAAGATCTAGCAAAGTATATCATTTAATCCCAAAGGGGTAACCTATGAACACACACCTCTTTGCTCTAGGATCGAATTTGTACCTTTCATTGACAATGGTTGCTGCAAATGCAAGACAACCAAAAACTCTGAGGTGCAAATAGTTTGGCCTTTTGTTGAAGAGAATTTGGTAGGGGCTTTGATCGTTTAATATAGAAGAGGGTGTCCTATTTATAAGATATACGGCAGTCAAGACAAAATGGTTCCAATATTTTAGATGAATTCCACTTTGGAATTTTATAGCTCTAGCTACATTTAAAATGTGTTGGTGTTTTTTTTCAACCACGACGTTTTGTTGTGGTATTTCAACACGAGTTTTATGATGTATGATGCCCTTTTTGAGATAAAAATCCTTCATGTTGAATTCACCACCATTGTCAGTTCGAATGATTTTAATTTTGGTTTCAAATTGTGTTTCCACCATAACACAAAAGTTTTGAAGGGCAGCTGTGGCATCAGATTTTAGTTTCAACATATATGCCCAAGTACAACGGATGAAATCATCCACAATGGTTAAAAAGTACCTAGAGCCATCACTGCCAATCTCATTGAAAGGACCCCCCAAATATCACAGTGTAATAATTCAAAACATTTTTCAGTCTATGAGTAATCACAAGAAAATGTAGTTTATGCAATTTGGCTATGGGACAAATAGAACAGATTGTGTCATTAGAAGTTTTAGAAAAGTGAATATCATCATCTACATTAGAAATAGAATAAAATGAATGCCCTAATCTATAATGTCATACATCAAAACCTTGAACATTATTAGTTAGTGAGGCTGAAACACTGTTTGGAGATTTAATGTTTAATTTGGCTAGGTGATCTGATAAAGCTGAATGAGGGACCTCACCATGCTTCATATGGTAGAGTCCTTCCTTAACTTCACCCATGACAATCGTTCTCCAAACTGAAAGGTCCTGAATATAACAAAAATGAGAAAAGAAAATCGGGCAACAATTGAACATTTGGGCTACTTTCTTGGCAGAAATAAGATTGTAAGAAAAACTGGGCACAGAGAGTACATCTTGAAGACTTAATGCACTGGTGATGTTTACTGTTCCTATGTGGGTGACAGTGACTTTGTTACCTTTTGGTAGTGCTACTGAGTAATGGACTTGTGCCTGAATAGAAGAAAATAATTAGGTTGAATAGATCATATGATATGTTGCCCCTGTATCTAGGATCCAAGTGATGTCAAATGTGTTAAGGGATTTCGATTTAAAAGCATACATACACAATAATATACCAGAAAGTTGATGTGCAGTTTCATCAGAGGATGGTGAAGTAGTAATTGGTTTGAGGAGAGCCATGAGTTGAGAGTATTGTTCCTGGCTTCATGATGACACCTGAGATCTGTCATTCACCACTTCCTGTATAGAAGCAAAAGATGCAGTGGATTGATTCGCTGATGATCTACTTTTCCCTTCGAATTTATGGCCTGATGGGTGTCCATTGAGTTTGTAACACTTATCTGCAGCATGATCAGAAACTCGGCAGTAGGAGCAAACTGGTTTTTCTGGATTAGCTTTGAAACATCCTTCAATGGAGTGCCCTATGATCTTGCAAAAATTCAATAATACCGATCATTCTTCTATGTGATTTATTTTATCTCCGTCCTTTGAAAGTGCCTTCGGTAAAGAGCGCCATAGACTCAGATGTGGAGCCTTCAGTCGACATTTCTCCTCTTTTCCTCTTGTTGTATGATCGAATAAACCTCATTCAAGCTAGGGAAAAGTTTTATCAATAAGATTTGTTCCTTCATTTGTTTATAGGAATCATTCAAACCCATTAGGAACTTCATCACCCAATCCCTTTGCTGATTTTGAACCACGAGTTTTAATCCCCCACAGCTACAATTGGGAATGGTTCGTAGTTCATGAGTTCATCCAAAAGAGCTTTGAGTTTGGAGAAATAAACATTCACAGGATCTTGATTCTGCAGTAGTGTGGTTATGGCTTGTTTGATTTCGAAGATCCTAGGTGCATTTTGTTGAGCAAAATGCTGCTCCATCTCGATCCAAAGATGATGTGTTGTCTCAGCGTAGGTGGTGCTGCATTTGATGTCAACAGTAATGGTGTTTTGTATCCAGGTAATCACGATATCGTTGCAACGTAGCCAATGCTCCATGAGTAGATCATTGGGATCTACTGGTTCTCATATGCTTCCATCGATGAAGCCTAATTTGTTTTTGATCCGTAATGCCCTTTTCAAAGATCGTGCACATGTGTAATAGTTGATGACATCTAGTATATGAGTAACCAGCATGGCACTAGTGTTATCATTGCTTCCTATGAAATATGGGCTACTTGGTTGGGAAGGATCATGAGTAATGGTGTTTGGACTTTGATTTTGAGTTTGAATTTGATTTTTGCTTGGATTTCCGGCATTTGTATCTTGCATCTCCAACTCCGATACCATTTCAACAAATGCTGAATAAAACTGAGAATTTTAACTGGGAATTTGAGAGAATGAATGGAAAGAAATTTTATTGATTATCATTTCATTACATTCCAGCTATATATATTATATACACACCCGACTTTCCTATACAAAACAGAAAAAAATAAATGAAATTTTACAATGCCATCCTCACGTGGCAAAATTGAATGCAGTTGTAAAACAGAAAATTAGCTTCGTGATCCTTCTAGAGCATCCTTCTTCAGTTGATGACAGTCCATCTCTTCCTGAGTGTGCTGCTGATTAGTATGATCTTCTACCTTGGCAGCCTCGATGGTTTCTAATAAAAGCTAAGTCTAAAGCTACATTCCAACCCTCCTTAGCCTCAGCTCAGTTAGCGCTTAAGGTTGAGGAATCATCGCCAGCCTCTAAAGTGGATGCTCTATCTCCGATAGTTGCCACTGTTTCGGCTCCCACCGCGGCTCCTACTACACCGGAAAAGGGTGGTGGTGACTCCATATGCATCAATTTGTGTTATTTCAAACATGGATTTAAAATTTCTAAAAAATCTTGAATCAAAATGAAACAACCTAGAATTAAAACACTTTTAGAAATCACAAAGAAAAACTAGAGTTTGACAAAGAAGCATATCCGGAAGGAGTAGCAATCGTCGATCCGGTGATAGGTTGTTTGGGAGGTGGTTGGTGAGGCAAGTTATAGAGCAGTTGCAAATAGCATTGTGGGTGGCCGGTGATGAAGGTGGGACTTTCTGGAGGTTTGGGGATTTTGGAAGTTTTACTCGTATTACTTACGGGATTAAGAACTTTAATTAGTTTTAAGATTATTTTTCTAATTTTTTATTTGGGAAGGTAGGGGACCTAATTTTTTCTATTATTAACTCCGTTTAGGGTTAAAATTACCTAAATCTTCGACTTGAGATCATACAGTAAAAAATTAAGGGTTCGTTTGGTTCGTATTACAGTTTTCAATTTTGAACTATTCAAACTTAAAATTAATTTGTCGAGAAATCAAGTGTCATTGGGGCTCTATTATAAACAAACGTGTTCTTGTATTTACGGCGGTGAAAAGTCTTATCTGCTCTATTTGGAGAAAACTTTGTGGTTCTCGCGTTTGGAGAGAACCGTGAGTAAGGTTCTCTTAACACATGTACAAGTGGGCATGAGGACACTTCCACTATTATAAAACTCATTATGCAATCAGGTTAAAAATAAACAAAGATTTAAGCCGACTTGACTTGTATACACTTCATATTAATGGTAGGCGATGGAGCTTGTACTTTTTGGTACATGGGCTTGGAATTTATTCTCGTTTCTATGAAGATAACTTCTGTGAATTTGTTTAATTTTAAAATAAGTTTACTTTGTTAAGAAAAATAAATCAAATCTTAAAAGACTTGAATTTTACCCTTAACAATATGTTCCAAATCTTATCAAATTTTTACATTGTTTTACCTACTAACTTCTAATCTTCTAATCTTATCTCCTCCCATTGCATCAATGGAAGTGCACCATGTATATCAAAATATTTAGAGTAAAATGCACTTAGCTTAGTTCCAAAAAAAATATTTTGTTTTTATTTTTCTATTTTTTTTTTCTTTTGAGTGACTCAAATTAATCTACGTGTTGCTTCGGAAAACCCTGAAAAGGTGTACCACAAAAACCATCTACTAAACATGAAAAGATGTCTTAGAAAATGACTTAACATGAAACCATTATCAATGCTATATTGCAATCATTCGATGAGAGAAAATGTGGAAAGGCAAAATATAAAAAAAAGGTGTGTTCCTCGATAAGTTTATGGAGCTAAAACAAAGTTAAATACACATGCAAAGTATTTGAAGATATGGTGTATATCTTTTTGTAGGGACAAGTTTATCCCTTTCTTGTACCTAACGTTGAGTTATCAGTTTCTACGGATAGTTGGCCCGACCTTTTTCACTTGACAGCGAGTGCTTGTTGTGTTACAATGACATGTATAAATTTTGACTTCTCGTGATTGGCATTTTGATGAAATTATTATTTTTGGGACTTGCTCGTCAAAGTGGTTCTGTTTGAAGAGCTTACAATTTTATCGTTCTAAGCATGTTCGAGGGCGAGAATCTTCGTGTCAACATTGCCATGGCAAAATTGGTGTAAAATAATAATAATAATAATAATAATACCAACCATCCTATTAAACCCAATATTACTCCTATAACCTCCAAAGATTTCCATAAATCATGTGGGAATTTTCTAATCATGAAATTGTGCAAATCAAGATTTGTGTAACTAATGAAAATCATAAATTAGGTAAGACAAATATATGATCACATGCTTTTGGCAACTTTTAATCCGATACCTCATAATCCTTGATTAAAGACAGAATTAATTATAAAATTTTAACATATCTCAAGGAGACTATCATAGATTAAGGGCAGTAGTTTATCTGCTTATTTTAGTCGGACAAAATATTTTCAAAAAATTATCTAAATATGTTCAAAAATAATTTCTTAATTTCAAATACGATTATTAAGTTTTCAAAACTGCCAAACATGCTCTAATTATACAATTAGAAAAAAAATTGTTAGAAAAGACTAAAAATAATTGAGACAAGAACTTTGTATGACTATAAAATATTATTCACGGATAAAACTTTTAAACAATTATTTCAAACGATTCACGATATTATCATTAAAAATATGAAATGTCCAAAGGTGAAGTCGTAATTATTAATAAAATCCTTTTATCATATATGAATAGTTATCCCTAGAAGCAAAGTTTTTATATTCGAACATAAGGAGCAAAGTATAAAATTATTTCAACATCATTAATGAATTGAATAATGTTATGTGACACTAGTTTAGATGAAGACTCCAAAAATAGCCCAATTTATGAAATTTTTTATCTGATGAATATCAATTAAAATCACGACGTTTCAAAATTCAAAATACCTGTGAAGACCACCCCTCACTCTTATCAGTTGTACATACGTCACATTCCATTGTCTTGGCAAAGAATTCAATGTACTCTTATGTAATAAGTTCAATGAAATGTAGAATTGAGGGAATTACTTATTTCTACCTCTGATCTAATAATACTTAAATTATCATCTAAATTGGTATTATAATATCAATAATACTTAAATAACATTACTCTAAAATATAACACGATCTCCACAGCCATTCAAGAAAATAATATGAAAAATCTTGTAAAGGTTGGCAATGGGCCACATTGATAAGCTCATAGGAGTGGTTGGGATTTTGGGGAAAGTGCATTACAAGTCAAATACAAGAGGAAGGTAATGAGTTTGGTGCATTTACAAATAAAAAAATACAGGAGCATGTGAGTGGGGTCATTATTTCTATCAAATATAAGCATGACATGTCTTAGATTTGGTTTATGTAGATGAATACTTAGGAAGATAAGGACACATGTACTCTTTTCTCTAATTGCATAATTAGGAGTGGACGTCACCCCGTCCCAATTTGAAATAGATCGAACAGAAGAATAGTGAAAATTCTATACGTAGAATCAAATGATTTCTCGTGCAGTTAGAGAAGCGAATCAAAATAGACCATAACTAACTAATTTGGTTCAGTCTAATTTTTTACGCTTTTTAAAATGTAATTGTTGTATACATTTCTGATTTCACTTACATTATTTTCAAACAAGAAAATAGTTAAATATTCTAAATGCATATCCATTGGTAAAAAAAAAACTTGTAACATGCAATCATTTGAATCCCTACAAAGGAGATTTTGGTAAAATTAATGAATATAATGTTTGTTTTGTACTCTGTGTTATATAGTCCTGAACTTCATTATTGGATGCACCTTTTTGGTTCTAATTCTTGAAGAAATCAAGGTAGATTTGTGAAGATTGTGCCCCATAATGACCTGGTACGTCTAGACGTGGTGCAATGACACCATTTTGTCCAAGCTTTCGGGTTTAAGAATGTTTTAACAATGTCAATAATTCTATTTTATTCTCAGACTAATAAGAACTCGCCTTATAATATGCAACAAAATTTTGTGTCGAGTATTAACCACCGCAACACGAAAGTGTTGAAATAATGTATTGAAATTTTTGTATTTGAAATTGTAATACGTGTACCTTAAGCTATTCTTATAATATATCGATTGTGGTATAATTATTGAGCGAACGACACTTCACTTCTATGAGATAACTAATATCTAATTAGATGTGATTATTTACCACAGGATACCCTCGAAGATTGCGATTAGACGTGAGAAAAGATAAGAGGGATAAACAATATGGAAAGCAATACTAGGCTCCTGATTGAATCTCAATTTTCTCAAAACTCATTTTTAATCGTACATTCTTTTATAAAATAATTTTACATGTAAATCAAAATTTTTTTTTTCTATTGTTAAATATACATTTTCCAAAAAATCACTGTTCATAAATATATTTTCTCAAAAAAATAAAAAAATGAAACTCAAACATGGCCAAGATCTATTTAGAGAGTATTACACTTATTTTTTCCATTATGCCTATGACTTTTTATTATTGATCGACCATTGCAAATGCTTCTGGGTCTACTCAGTACATCCGTTTGTCTTCCAAAGTTTTCTTATCCTAACCTAATTTCCCACCTAAAAATTAAATCTCAACACGTTATACAGTTAAGTTATCCTCATAAAATACTTCGAATAAAAAGTTTTCACGAACACAACTTTCGAATCTATATCAAGAAAGAAGTGAGACCACATAACGTCGACTGCGAGATCAAATTAGGTAGTCGGATTAGAGCATTACCACAATATATTAATGATTATTAAAAAAATATTAAAGGGACAAATAACTAATTTATTGTTAAAGTGGGACGAATAATTAATGTAATTATCCAATTGGTATATTTAATTAGAAAAAAAGTTAGATGATCAAATTCAAGCCTCTCGTGTGGTGCATTATCTCTTTACAGCGTATGCTTTATCGATATTCTTAATCAAGTAATTTCTTGAGCACTGCAATTAACGTGCTAACATTATATAGTTTTGAAATAAAAATAAATTAAATTAAACATACAGTGCTTTTATCGAGAAATTTAGACATGCTTTTTTTTCCTTTTTCTTTTTTTAATAAATTATAATATCAACAAATTTTCACACCTTTCACGAAAAACATGTTTTAATTGAATTGGTTGGTCCACAAAATTTTATTTTTCCCTGTTTCTCTTAGAATTATATAATAAATTTGTGAATATCATCACAGAAAAAAATGTATTGAGATTTTGTATATATTTGTTCGAATTCTTTCCAAAAATTTAACCTATTTCTACAAAATATTTTTAAAATTTATTAGAACTTATAAAATTGTAAAAGATTTTTAGATCATCGAACCAGTTGACCAACGAGCCATCCTCGTTTAAAAGATTGAAAATAAATCATAAAAAATAAAAGGAAAAAAAAACTAATATATCCTAGTGAAAAACCAAATACAAAATTCTTGATTTTGGCAGGCAGTAGGACTTGTAAGAAAATAATATGAAGATTAATATATGAAGAGTAATATCTTTATTTCTTTCATCACATTTTAACTGCAGTTAAAGTTCTTAATATTTACTCATTATAATACTTATATCTCTAACGACTTTTCATATCATTCTTATCATCAAACTATCTATTAGTTAACATATTTTGTATATGATAACAATTTTATGTCCAACAATTCATTAAAATGGAGTAAAATAACTTATTTTTCTTCATGTTTTTAAAAAATAAATAAATAAAGTGAGAAAATAATATTTTCTTCCTAATTTCAAAGTATAAAACTAACATATTTTGATATGAATTATCATCAAGGACGAGACGTACTAATTAATGAAATGTTTAAAATAAGAATTTGATAGAAAAATTAAGAAAATAATTGTTACAATGAACAAATATTGAAAGCCTTAGCTACAATAAAAATGTGGTGTAAAAAATAAAATTTGTACTGACAATATAACTACGCATATACAAAATGATCTAAACACTTAGCACTTGATTGATATTTAACTTTTAGAATTTTATTTTTCTTTAAACGCATATTTCTCAAAAAAATCTTTTTTTTTTTTCACAAAATCAATTCTAAAAAAATCTATATCAAACAAACTAACATACCAAGACAACATAAAAGTGTTTTACACGAGCGCCCAAAAAAAAAAAACAAAAAAACAAAAAAATTACAAATGTATATGTTATCTATAAGTATAAAGTGTGAAATAATATTATAAAACGTGACATAGATGACAGTTACTAGATTAAATTGTCCCAAATTTCTAAAACGCTTTTTTTTTTCTAATTAATGATTAATTACAAATTTTATGGGATCGACAACTTTTATCAACTTTTTAATTACTAATTTTTTCTATTTTATCAAGATATATTGAAAATCTGAATTTTGAACAAGAGCAAACAAGATATAGCCCCTGTTATATATATAATTATTTTTATTATTATTATTATTATTAATTTTTTTTTTTTTTTTTATAAAAAGTAAAAGAAATGTGTGATTGAAAAGTTATGGATCACATTAAATTTGAGATTGAAATTAATTATTAATTTTAACTTAATGTTTTATTCAATTTTTAAACTATGCCAAACATGGTTATAANTTTTTTTTTTTTTTTTGTTGATAAAAAGTAAAAGAAATGTGTGATTGAAAAGTTATGGATCACATTAAATTTGAGATTGAAATTAATTATTAATTTTAACTTAATGTTTTATTCAATTTTTAAACTATGCCAAACATGGTTATAATAGTTTTTATTCAATTTTTCCTCAGCGCGTCTCTTCTTCATCACTCACTATCTAAATATTCGATATTTAAACATGTAATATGAGACACAGGAATTCCCCTTGTATAGGGACACTATGTTGTGTCGCACATCATTTTGCTGAATAGGACTCATCACAAATTTGATTAATTGTAAATTAATTATGTTAGTCTCTCCACCCCCCGCCGGTATGTTATCTTCTTTGAAAACAACAAAATAATATTTTTTTTTTTTTGAAAAAGAAAAAGAAAATTGTCACATCTATAAGTTCAATTTCACGTCATTTTCTTTGGAGGGTTTTTCCAAATAGGGATTTTGGTTTTAGATATTGATTCAAATTATACTAACTCAATATATAGAATGATTCAACGTATTAGAACTTCAATCCACTTTTTAATAGTATAAATATATTGAATTATCTATTTTAGACAAAAACTATATTCATTGCAGGTTGATTATGCTCACAAACTGATGTATTTGGAAGCCCTTGGTCGACTAAGAGTCGACAAGGAATTTCATCAATAATTGACCGTTTTGATCCTTTGGATCAACTCAAATGAATTTAGTACTTTGTTTTAGGAGGTCCTAATCTAATAAATATAGATGGAATATATCCACTTTTTATAGATCAACATCGAGCGTGATGATGAATAGGTATTGTTCAAGTTGGACTAATTATAAGATTTTTCTCTATGAGTTGACAAGAGCAATTGTATGCAACAAACTATTTGTTGATTTGCCTTCGTTTGGATAAAATGATTTATAGTTAAACTTCATTTTCAATAATACATTTTAATAGATTTACTGCTTTTTAATCACACGTTTTATTTATAAATCGTTTAAAATTTATCAAAACGGAAGCTTGGTAATTGCACTTTTTCCATTTTCCATTTCTTCAATAAGAACATTGTAAATACATAATAGTGAAATAAAAGACATACATCTTACACATTTTCACTATATAATTATACTTATTCTAACATATTAATGTATCTTTATTATATAGTATCGAGCACGATGAAATTATAAATTGTTTTATTCTCAAGTAGATTCGCTTTCTCCTCTTCCTCTTCATGTCTATTAGGCAATAGCTAGAGACTAGCCAAATACTATTTATTAGTATCTTTATTCCTTTAAGGCTTGTAAATACAACAAATTCGAAGGTTGTCTGAATTGATGTACATGCTTCATTTGTGCTTTACAATATTACCCATAAAATTCAATAGAACACGTACATTAATGATTTTGGTAATGTAATCCTTTCCCATTTATAATTTAGGCAAATTTACAGCTTATTTTTCAATGCCAAAAAGTCGAACTCACATTGAAATTCCCATTTCTTTTCACATCATTAATCGAGTCAATTAACGAGTGAAATTAGTGGGTTTAGGATGGACAAAGTTATCTTTGTACGTACGTGCCAATTCACAAATCGACTCGTGAACAATTTTATAATTAGGTGACACTGAAATTGAACTGCCTCAATTTAAAAGTTAAACAATTAAAAGTGAACATTTTAATTATTTAATAATTGGGAAAAATTACCTTGTAAAAATGATTAATGGGTTCCATTGAATAGTCTTTGCCTATTCTCTAGGAAATAGGCTAATAGAGACAGAAAGTGATTACTCATTATTCTTTAATGGCACCCTCGACAAAGTGATTTAAATCCGAATCTTTTGAAGATCGATTTAGATATTCACTTGAAAATGATAAAAGATTAAAAGTTTAAGGGTTGAATTGATAATGAAAATGAACAATATTATTTAGCGGCAATTAAAATTTAATTTTTTTTGTAAATTTCGATAAAAATTGATTAAATACGTTGTTGAAAAGTTGTAGATTTCATAAAATTTATGATTAAAATTAATTATTAATTTTAACTTAAATTAAAATGTAGTTTTTTTTTCCTTAGGTGAACAAGTTAGTTTATGTGTGAATTGATAAAACTTAAAGGCTAAATTCGAAAATCTCGTGTAAAATTTATGTTAATTTCAGAAATACTCTTTTTAATTTCAGAAATCTCCCCATATAACATAAATCCCATTTTACACTTTTCTCTTTTGTTAAATCATAAATGTACAGCTATATTTATTTTCTTGTTTATCTTTCTCACAAATTAATACATTTAATATATTTGTCAAAATTATCCATTTTAATTTTAATTTTTTTATAATAAAGAATAAAATGGATATATTCTTTATTGTATTTTTCAGTATTAAAATAAAACATCTTAAAATTAATATAGTACGGGATGATAAGATGTCACTTCCCCACAATTTATTGCATATGCTCTCCATCTCAAACATGTCCTGATTATTATTTTATATTATATTATATTAATTTAACTCGTACAAAAATATATTTTAAAAATAAGTAAATGAGAAAATAAAAGACGACAATGGAGCAGGGCAATCATCACTGTCCTCATATAATTGGGGATTTTTAAGGAGGCAGGGCGATTAGTTGATTAAAATATTTTTCATTATCGCCTCGTTACTTATTTATTTAAAATATTATTTTATTATTTTTAAATAAAAATTAAATTGAAAAACCTAAAAATATATATGATTAAAAAAAATTACGAGGCGGGGCGGGAAACGTTGCCAGCCTTTTGATTTTTGGGCATTTGGTGGTATTTTTTCGTGCTTAAATATCATATCTAATTTAATTGTAAGAATTAATTATTAAGTATTTATAATATTTATAGTTTTGAAAATTAATTTTTTGTTTAAAACTTAAAAAGTATGTATGAATTTCTAATAAATTTGAAGATACACATTATTTTATTTATTTATTGGTCTAAATTATTGAAAATAATATTATAGATAGGAAAATGTCTTATTACGTTTAGATTTGTCTNTATTATAGATAGGAAAATGTCTTATCACGTTTAGATTTGTCTAGGTTCGACTTGACGTTTGACCTCTTCGCCTCATGGGTTTTAGAACTTTGAATTTTACTGTCTTGTTGTAGTAGATGGGAGTTGATAAGTGTAGTTTCTATACTTATTTAAGGTCGTAAATGATGATATTTTATTAACATTTCGATAAAATTCTATCTAATTTATGTTATATTGCATTTTTGTAGGTAAAACTTTATATTTGATAAAGAATCGGAGAAAAAAAAAAGTGAAAATTGACCTAAAAAGCAAGATCCAAAGTTTAGCGACTAAAGTGCAAATACTCAAAGGTGCGCCAAACTCACGATGAAGATTTGAGAATGCTAGAAGTCAAATGAATGCAATTGGAAGTGAAAAGGAGTGAAATACGACCAAAATATTTTCACAAATCAATTTTCAACCACACAATGATGCTCTAGATTTTCATTTGGAAATTGAGGCTCATTTTTTGTCTATTAAACATTCGAATTGAAAAATAGCTACTTCTAGCAAAGTTGTAGCTCTTTAAGTTACATTTCCAGCGCATTTTGAATCGCCTTAATCGAATATCGAAAAAAATAATTATAACAAAAATAATGAAAAAGACGCAATGTTAGCGCCCAGGCACTGACAACCTAGCGTCTAGGCGCAATGTTTACCCGGAAGAAAACATTTTTTTCAGAGATAGGCGCTGCACAGGAAGGGAATGCGGCGCTGTCTCCTAGAGCTTAGGTGTTGCGCCGCCTGTTCTAGGGTTATGTTGTTTTGGATCGCGAAAAGACCAGAAAGACTCCAATTTTTGGAAAATCGTATAGAGGAGTATAAATAGAAGAAATGAGGAAATTTTAGGGGTTCCATACATTGAGAAAACAAATATACAACTAGAGATTCAGAGCACAATTCAAGGGAGGAAAATATCAAGGGATTCAAGTTTTGAAACATTGATTGGAAGAAGAAGAAGATATTAGTGCAAGTTTTTTTTTTTTGCTACATCTATATTCAAAATTCGGTAATGTACTTAATATCAACTTTTAGTTTTTCTTTTTCATTTAGTATGAATAGTTAAATTATATATTAGGGCAAACGATGTAATCGACTTGAAAACCATTGTCTTTTATTCTAGATTCTTAGTATTTTATTGTTCATGTATTGATTTTATTATGAGTTTAATGCATTAAGTTACTTGATCACTAATTTGATGACTTTGTGGATCTTTTACGAATCGAGAGGTGAGTTTAAGGCTTATACCGTATAATAAAATTCGATAAAGTAACATAACGTGTAGAGATACATATACTAATTATTGCGGTCGTAATAGGAATTCTTAGAATTATATTTCGCTTAACTAAGGGTAATTCGCATAGAGATATTTAATTGAATTAGTTAAATATGCTCAATGAGACTCGAGAGAGCTAAAATTGAATACAATTGAAGAATTCGACTGAACATTATATTATGTTAGAATCTTGAATTAAGAATAAGGTGATCATTAGATGAACTTGTTTTGTCCTAATATTCATTATGTATTCAAATATTTTATCAATCATTATTTACAATCTTCTTATACTTCCCATTAATTTTAAATTTTCGAAGTCCACAAAAGAAAAATAATATTCATAATTATTATCATTCCTTACTTGTCTTTTATCAAATATGAGTTAGAAAAAAGTAGATTAAGTGGGTACGATAATCCAGACTGAAAGGTCCACTATATTACTTGTTACGATATCGTATACTTGCAATAGAAGAAAACGCAACAGGAACCTTGGATAATTTGATTAGACCTCTGTTTGACACACATTCTTTCAAAATATATTATTTCATAACTCATTTACAACCCTAAATTTTTTAATAAAACTATATTTTTAATCACATCAATAACTTTTCCTTACTTTTTAACTACATATTTTCCATCATATCACTTTTTAAAATAAATTTTTTTTAATAATATTCATCAAACACACTATAGGTGTATAATTTACATAAATAAACTTTTTTGACAGCAATCTTAATTTTTAAATGAGATGAGTTTTAAATTCAAGTTTCATCATCATTCAATTTTGATAACTGTACATTTATCCAACTTTTGATAAAAAAAAAAATGAGTCATGTCATACACGAGTATATGTATTAAAAAAATAAATCTAAATAAATAACATGTCCTCTTAACAAATTAAACTTTAGAGGTCTTGATAAATTATGAATTCAGTTCATGAGAAAAAAAAATTATTAATTTTTAGTCAAGAAAAAAAATTATTTTTGATTCAAAAACTAGCTTAGAAATTATTTTTCAAGTATTATTACCATTTTTTTAAGGCTCAACCAAACATGCAGATTGCATAGCAGATTACAGCTAAATACAACACATAAGCGTATATACATACAACTATATATACATATAATATAGTCATCTATAGCAACACCATTTCCGGTGCTGCCATGTATCCCAAAAGCTCCCATCCTCCAAATTCACAAATCTCAATGCCCATTAAAGAAAACGACCTATCCTTTACCGATTCTTTATTCTAAAGAATGATTTTTCACACTCATTTAAACCCAAGATTGAGAATTTCAACTTTCCTTCATCTTTAAACCATTGCCAAAGTCAAATACAGAGCACTCGGAAGAGTATTGGACTCTTTGGAAGGGGGTGGGTTTGTCTTTTTCTTCTGTATAATTATATGCAGAACCCATAATTAGAGGAGGGTCGGTGACACTGTTGAGATTTTCTCTTTGCGTTGAAAGGAATTCAAGGTATACTATTGTATTTGAAACCCTTTGGTCTCTTTGCTTCCATTGGTTTTGGCATTAATGCGTTCATACTGTGTGGGGATAGAAAATTATCTCGATACAGTACGCTTGGCTGACTTTTAAGTAAATTATCTATATTTGGATAAGTTACTAGTATTTTTCTTGTGAAAAAGGTCGATGGTAAGATGGGGTCATCGTAAGAAGTGACATTTACTCATTTTCATCTTTGATTAGGAATAATAATAATTTTTTAAAACCGACTAATTCCTTATGAGTGAATTTTCTAAGCATAGTTAAACATGTATAAATGTGGGGCTGGTTACTGCCTACTGGTACACAGTACTGGGACATGCTTGTTTGAATACGTATGTTTACTTAATGTTCTGGTTGAATTGCAACGGGGTTTATTTTAATCTGTTTTTGCATGGTTAGGGGAGTGAAACTCGGTCCGTGAATGGGGCAATTCTGCTTAGTATATAATGTAGAGTTCATCTTGGAACTGTGAAGGAAATGAGAGGAGAATTATCTGTTAATGTGGAATTCTGGTGTTGACATTATTGCAAGACATGCTGAGAGTTGATGAGGGAGAAGAGATTTTCTTTGATACCACGGATTATTTGTTGTCCGAGGAGCCTGTTGTTCCGAAAGAAGATTCACCTTGCGGTTTAGGATACGAAGTTTGGTTGTGTGAGCCACAGAGCGTTAAGCAAAGAAGGGAAACTTTTTTACACAGAATGGGATTTGTTGAAGTTTCAGCCCATGATGAATTGGACACAATGGAGTTGGAAAGGATTAGCGAATCTAGTGGAGCCGTCTCTAGTTCTTGTGGGTTGTCTAGTGTTAGCATAGATGACAATTTGGTATATGATAGATGGGAATCAAATGGCGAAGCATGTTGTTCAGTCGAGGATTCTGACATGGATTGGTTGGATGATATGACAATTGATGCATATAGGGCCGGACAATGTGAAAATGGGCAAGTGCTGCCTTGCATAGAAGAATGCTGGACTGCGGATAAGAAGAAGAAAACAACGCGCTGGTGGGATCAACTACTATGGAAAAAGAAGAGAAATCGAGTTACTGATGTATCCAAGGAACCAAATTTATACATTGAAGACGAAAGGGTGACTTGGATGAAGGTGGAACATAATAAGAAGAGGTGTATGGAGTGCTCTGCTGTCTGTGCTGGACAAGAAATTAATGCTCACAATGGCTTAATTTGGACCATGAAGTTCAGCCCAGATGGCAAATATTTGGGCAGTGGAGGTAAAGACGGTGTAATTTGCATATGGCGTGTTGGTTCAGTAGATGCATCTTGCAGTACCACGAAATGCAATTTCAGTAGACAGGAGTTTGAAGGCAAGTCGAGTTCTCGTGGTAAGAAGTTGTGGCCTGCTTCTGTCATCATCCCTGAAAAGGTTTTCAGTATTGCCGAGGAGCCGTTGGTGAAGTTTCGTGGTCATACTAGTGACATTTTGGACCTTTCGTGGTCCGCATCAAATGTAAGCAAAGTAGTTGCTATTTATCTATTTCGAGTATTTTCTTGTTTCTCATGTTGATTTTATGTGAAGCTGAAATAGATTTTTAATTACAGCATCTTCTGTCATCTTCCATGGACAAAACAGTTCGTTTATGGCAAGTTGGCTCTGATAAATGTCTCGAAGTTTTCCATCACAGCAATTATGGTAATTATCAGAATTTTCTTTAATGATTCTTCACTTATGTAACTGCCAGTATCCTCCACAACCAACCCGCAAAAAAAAAAAAAAAAGTAAGTCTTTCTAATGCTTATATACTCTAAATTAATTTGAATTATTTTCTTGGATGGATTCAGTAACATGTGTTCAGTTCAATCCTGTGGACGAGAACTACTTCATCAGTGGCTCCATAGATGGTAAAGTTCGAATTTGGGGAGTTACCGAGAAGAGAGTTGTGGATTGGGCTAATGTGCAAGATGTAGTAACAGCAATTTGTTACCAGCCAAATGGCAATGTATGATTTATAATAACAGTTGTTAACGTTGACATACTGTTTTGTTTTTAGCTCTTGATTACTGCATACTGATAGTATTCTTTTTTTGAACTTTCACGGAATCAGGGTTTTGTTGTTGGTTCTCTCACTGGTATATGCCGCTTCTACAGATCATCAGGTACATAGTTCTATCATGTTTGTATTCTTGTTGGCATTTTTTTGAAATGTTAGTATGTTCTTTGCAGGGAAGCTTCTAAACCCTGTTTCTCCGTTGCACAGGTGGCGAACTCGGGCTAAATGCGGAGATAAATGTATGCGGTCAAAAGAAGTCGTCTGAAAACAAAATAACCGGCATTCAGGTTTCATTCTCGAAGTTCTGGAGCTTTACATTTTTATTCCTTTTTATTAATACTGATATTAACCTCGACTTTTTATGCAGTTTCTGAAAAATGATCCTGAAAGAGTTATGATAACATCCAAGGACTCCAAAATTCGCATATTTGATGGGTGTCAAGTTGTCCGTAAATACGGAGGTAAGGAAAAGTTTCACTTGTTTTCTGAAAATTGCTTATAGAGGCTTATTGAGACTTGTTTTAGCTTCATAACTCCATTTGTTCATTCACGAATTTCGTATAATCTGATCATGACTGAGGTTCTTTAATTCATCTTATATTAGCTTATTACGCATTTATTCAGGGATTGTATCATTCACACACTTTCAACGTGGAATAGTAGTGTCTAGTTTGTGTAATTCCTTACAAAAAGTCGATATTTTATCTTCTGACGCTATCTTGCTTGTATCACTTGGCCTTGAAGCATTTGCATTCTAAATTTTGTTTTGATGCTTATATCTTAAAACTCCTGAGCAATGTGATAGTCCTCTTTACTTCTTTATTCTATTTCTTCGAGCTTGCGTTCTTGTTCTTTGATTGCTGTTTCACGAATTGACTATTTTACACAATGCAATCTAGGTGTTTATAAACATGTTTATATCTATTGGAATTCTCATTTCATATATTTACAATCTTTTAACACTGAAGTTTTTAGAATTGTTTTGCCACATTTTTCTTATAAATGTTTTTTTGATCATATCAGGTCTAAAAAAGTCGGGAAGTCAGATGTCCGCTTCATTTACTTCAAGTGGAAGACACATGCTATCAGTTGGTGATGACTCTCGTATTTACATCTGGAACTATGATAACTCACTCATCCCATCGTCCAAACAAGCTAAATCCGTACGCTCCTGTGAGCATTTCTTGGTTGAAGGTGTGTCAGTCGCATTACCTTGGTCAGATACCGGAACAGAAGAAAATGGTTTCGCTCTGGATAGTCCTCTATCTGGTGTCCAGACACAAGACTGGCAAGAAGCATCCTCGAGGGTTCGGGATGCAGAACGTTTTACACTAGGAAATTGGTTTTCCATGGACAGCTCGTCCAAGGCCTCAGTAACATGGCCCGAGGAGAAAATCCCTTCATGGGATTTGCCATCTGCTGAACATGGTTGTCGGCCTTGTAATAATTATGGTGATCATCTTCATCAGCAGAACTACATCCATAGTTCAAGAATTCGATCTGCAACATGGGGTCTTGTGATTGTAACAGGTGGTTGGGATGGAAGGATCAGGACATTCCACAACTATGGATTGCCTAACAGGATTTAAGTTCGGAAAAATCCCTCGTTAAATTGTGACGTGGATTTCGGTTCTTCATTGTCCTTTTCAA
The DNA here is from genome assembly GCA_903798385.1 of Fraxinus cuspidata. Taxonomy (NCBI): domain Eukaryota; kingdom Viridiplantae; phylum Streptophyta; class Magnoliopsida; order Lamiales; family Oleaceae; genus Fraxinus; species Fraxinus cuspidata. The sequence continues at coordinate 38,986 of CAIGRP010118028.1, forward strand.
CAGAAGGGACCAAAAGAAGAAAAGGGGGAAAAAGAGGAACAGTATAAGGTAGGCTAGGAAACAGCAGCTATGCAAATATGTTGTTCAGTTCATTTTTGCTGACTGATTACAGGTTTAAAATGTAAATGAAATCATTAGCAGAAATAACTTACTGTAAATATATTATCACTCTTACATTATTGTCTTTAAATAGGGTTCTATTTTATTCTTCATTCTTGTCATTGGTAACTGATTCATAAGAAGCATGCAGTAAATGAAAAAATGTCATCACTTCCTCAGGAGAAACATTCAAGTTGACCTGAAGCTGAACAGCACCCGAAATCCGAACTTTACTGTGCCAAATGTTTCTTTTTAACTAAAAAATTAAACAGTGAATGCATATCTAGTATGATAGAATGGACAAAGATAACAACTTCTCAATTAGTTTGATAGACTGGACGGGAAAACTCATAAATTCTGTTTCTAATCCTTCTTTGTTAGTATTGTCTAATTTAGGGCTTTAAACGTGTCACGATAGTCTTGAAATGAGTTTGTTAAGATTAACACGAACAAAGAACAAAACTAGGAATAGGAGAGTGCAAATCTACTCAAAATAGGATATAAAATAGTCTAGACGCTATCTATCTCTACTCTAGTCTGTAGAGTAGAGACTAGAGTAGACATTAGTTTAATTATTGATTCATTTTGTTAGTATTTGTGTTCAAGTATTCTTGATCCCTAGTCTAGACGCTATCTATCTCTACTCTAATCTCTAGTTATATTTTATGTTGAATGAATCGCTATGCATATAAAATAGAAAAAGTAACAAATGCCTAACGAATGATGATGGGCTAAAGGGTGACCTCTATGAGCTACCTTTGGGGTCCTAAAATAGAAAAAGTAACAAATGCCTAACGAATGATGATGGGCTAAAGGGTGACCTCTATGAGCTACCTTTGGGGTCCTAAAATGATTTTCGAACCATGGAAGTGATCAAAGAAAGACGATAATTGAATATGGTTACATGCAATGGTCACTAAATGTAGATAGAATTTTCAATTTGATCACTAAATTTTATTTTTATTTCAATTAAATTATGAACTCCCGCATTTTCATCCATTACATCTGATGGTGCCAGCATACACATTCCCGAGCTCGACTTAATTGGCCCGAACTAAATGTATCGTATTTTGGCTGGTCTGTGTTCCGGTATTGTGGTTGAGGTCGGGGTTACATATTAGGTTGGGATAGGACCCCCTATCCGCCTGCCTCCTTGACCCAAACTCACGTCTTCTCGAAATATTAATCCTATTTTGACAATAACTTCTCCAAGTTTGTATTAATGTTTCCTAAACTATTACAAATTTGACTCCAACTGAAAATGTGCACTTCAAATATAACACAAACACCTTATAAGGATAAAGAATGTTGGAAGTTAACTTGTTCTAGGACTCAACCTCCTATGCCTACAAATACATAATCTGGCCTTATTATTAAGGTAAGTTTTCATTAATATATCAGCCTACAATTTCTTCTCTAAAACTCTCTCTGACTTAAGCATCCGATGGTCGACGATTACACACCTCGACGCCTTTGTTTCAGGTATCGAAGACCAGATCGTGTGGAGTTCAATCATCCAATTCGGGTTTATTCAGGTGCAAGTTTTTGGTAGCATCATTGGCGCCGTCTGTGGGAAACGCTACTAGAAGCCATGGTTAATACACGTTCATGACATCTTCCAACAAGCTCATCCGCTCTTAGCCAGCCCCCCTATCGGAGACCCTCTGGTTCTCGAGGAAGTATCGTCAGGAGAACCACCACATCCACTAGCGACAGTCGCTCCCGGAGCGTTTGAGGAACTTCGCCAACAAGTAGCCACGTTAACTCAGCTACTACAACATAGAAGTACACCCCCAGCACCATCCCCGCAAAGTGGTTTTATAGCTGATAATCAGGCTCAGGGTCCCAGTCATGGTGATGTTAGAATCTCGGACATACCGCACATAACCCTGGGTGCTAGATCCGTCACTATGGACTCTGTAGACCTTGCACGAATCATCCAAGAGAGAATCACGGCTGGAATGCTTCAAAAGTCCCAGGCAGCATCAGGATTCACCCCTAACACGCCTTTCACCCCAAAAGTGTTATCATACCCCATACCAGATCGATTTAAGTACCAATACACGTTCAGGACATCTTCCAACAAGCTCATCCGCTCTTAGCCAGCCCCCTATCGGAGACCCTCCGGTTCTCCAGGAAGTATCGTCAGGAGAACCACCACATCCACCAGCAACAGTCGCTCCCGGAGCGTTTGAGGAACTTCTCCAACAAGTAGCCACGTTAACTCAGCTACTACAACAGAGAAGTACACCTCCAGCACCATCCCGCAAAGTGGTCTTATAGCTGATAATCAGGCTCCGGGTCGTAGTCATGGTGATGTTAGAATCTCGGACATACCGCACATATCCCTGGGTGCTAGATCCGTCACTATGGACTCTGCAGACCTTGCACGAATCATCCAAGAGAGAATCACGGCTGGAATGCTTCAAAAGTCCTAAGCAGCATCAGGATTCACCCCTAACACGCCTTTCACCCCAGAAGTGTTATCATACCCCATACCAGATCGATTTAAGTACCTCCAGGTGAAGGAGTATGATGGGACCTCTGACCCCATCAACCATCTCAACATACACACGGATATCAGCAGGTCGCACCCGACGCTATAATGTGCAAGGTCTTTCCTCAAACACTGACCAACGC